>JBBPBX010031353.1:0-13519 GCA_038048925.1 Garcialebias charrua
TAGAGACTGGCGTAGTCATAAATGATAGTTTGACAGTATTTTTGTACAAATAAATCCGTATAGAGCTAGGATTAGTCCGCCCGTGGTGATTTTATTTTGTAAATACGGATGTTGTGCTCATTTCTTTTCCTGTTGGTGCGACGTAATCTTTAAAAATTGACTCCGGCACAGCCCCGGCGTCCGGCAGAAATAGGATCTGTTCTAATTTTGACGGACTGCCGTCCGCTCGCCGCCGCCGCCGTGCGGAGCCAGTGTAAACGCTCTCATTGATTATAATGGGTGCGTATTTGCTGCGGAGGTCGGACCGGAGCGGAGCCGGAACGCATGTACCGGTAGTGTAAATTGGGGGTTAGCCAGTTCTGCTGCTCCAGCGTTGGTTCATCTACTCTGCCTCGGAGAGACAACTGCTCCGCAGCTCCTGTTGGCGTCACTAACAGGAGCGACCTTCGTGTTGCCTTCGGGTCAGAGGCTACATTACGAGCAGATGTTCTCTGGGTTCTCCACGTGATAAGTAAACATAACTCATACAATGCAAATGAAGACATTGGCGACTTGTTTCAAACAATGTTTCCAGACTCTGACCAGTTCATGGGGCATTCAACAGCTAATGACTTAATGAAGCATGTAAAAGTAAGTACTGGTAGCCTACCGGTAAATGTTTTATTTTTAACAAACATGTTTATATGACAGCTTTAGTTTTCAGATGCAAATTTGATAAACCTGTTTAGGCTATATATTTCTGTAAATGTGTAAGTATACAGTATTAGTACTAACTTATATATGTGTTTGTTGACATAAGTTGTTGTTTGAGGACTCTGTATTGATTTTGTTTGAATTTAACTTTTTGAGGAAAAAGGGAGCAGATATAATTACATATTTTCTTTCTGCTTCTTTTAATTTTATTTATGACTCATTGTTTTTATCATAATAATAATTGGATATTTTTTTGGTTGAATGAATGAATATAATTTATGCCTGTGTCTCAGTCAAAATAAGACAGAATACAATGTCTGAAGTCTCATATTTGTTTTTGTCTTTCCTCAGGAGTGTGTGGACCCTCTTGACCTAAGGAGACTTGTGTCCATTTCAATGGATAGGCCCAATGTCAATTTTAAATTTTTTGAGCTCTTCCAACAAGAACATGCAGAAATGTACGATGGTACTCAATATTGCTGTGGGGAGCTGTGGACTCCACACATTACACAATGCCGTCAAAAGTGGCTTTTCCCTATGGCAAGTAGAGAAACTGCTGAGAGCCATGCACACATTATTTCACAACGTGCCAGCCAGGAGAGAAGACTACACTGCTGTGACCAAATCCACCATCTTCCCTTTATCTTTCTGTGGTCACCGTTGGCTTGAAAACCAGCCTGTGATTGAAAAGGCTATTGAAGTTTGGCCGTCACTCACACAGTACATAGATGCTGTAAGAAGAAAACTGCTCCCAAATCCTGGAACAGCATATTTTGATACATGACCTGGCATCAGCCAGGACCAGATTCTGTCTTCATCTTGAAACGGAGAGAAAGAAGAAGGAGTCTTTTGCACAGGGCCAAAAGAGAAAGGCAGCAGAGGATTACCTGGAGGAACTCAAAAAAAGGAGGACTACAGTACAAACAGTTGCTGAAACTCTTTCCAAAGATGCAGACAAATTTGCAGAGCAGGCTGAAGGCAAGGCTGGCACTCAGATGGCTCAGTTGATAACGAAGTCAAACGTTCTGAGGAGAGCTAGCAAGGATAAAGCAGCTAAGCTGAAGAACATTGAGGAGGAGATTCTTGCTAAGGGAGAGGAGCTCAGATTTATGTAGTCCACATACAAGCATACATATATCATACATATATCATATACTAACATATATTATCCATAACACTGCATGTAAAATGTGTTCATTTCGTTTTTTCAATAAAGTTACTTCTCAAGTAATTAAGTAATTATGCATTTCTTCTGCACATTTCTGTCGTGTACATATGTTGTGAATAGGTCTTAAATCTGATTCATATTGGTCTTAAAAAGGTCTTAAAAAGTCTTAAATTTGAGTTGTTCAAACCTGCAGAAACCTTGCATAAAACCATTTGTCTGTGTGGACCATCACAGCTCGGTTTTGTTTTCTAGGAAGAGCGATCTCGCAGGGAGAGGGTGGGGAAGTCTTGCGTTGATGACTTGGAAGCAATGGACGTTGGCCATGGAGAGGTAATACTGTACTGTCACATTTTCTATAGAGACATACACTTGATGGAAATGTGCCAGACTATTAAAGCTGTCGTGTTCTCCTACAGTCAGTGGTGCCTCGACAGCTTCTGGACCTTGAAGACGTGACCTTCACTCAGGGTAGCCATTTCATGGCCAACAAACGTTGCCAGCTCCCAGATGGCTCTTTTCGTAGGCAACGCAAAGGTTATGAAGAGGTTCATGTGCCTGCCCTGAAGCCTACACCCTTTGCTGACAATGAGGTTTGTTGATATTATCACTCGGTATACATACTACATACATACAATCATACATCATACATACATACAACACACATAACTACATACATGCTACATACATACATGCTACATACATACTTGCTACAAAGATACTACATACATACATACTACATACATACATACATACTACAAACATGCTACATACATGCAACATACATACATGCTATATACATACTACATACACACATACATACATACATGCATACATACAGAATACATACATACATACATACATACATGCTACATACATATTACTTACATATATACATGCTACATACATATATATTACATACATACATATTACATATATACTACATACATACATATTACATATATACTACATACATACTACATATATACTACATTCATACATATTACATACATACTACACACATACATACATCTTTTATTTGCACTTGTTACAGTTCCCATCTCAAGGGGTCAATGGACAAGAGGTGAGATACACCCTACTAGACGTGTTGCTATTCTATCATATGGTAAATGGAGCTTATTTATATAGCGCTTTCCAGCCCCCTGTGAGGAGCCCCAAAGCGCTTTACAATACCAACCATCCACCCATTCATTCAGACATTCATACACCGGTAGTGGTAGCCTGCCTTGCAAGGCGCCATCCAGACCTACCAGGAGCAACTCGGGGTTAAGTGTCTTGCCCAGGGACACAACGACACATGGTGGGCGGATGCGGGATTCGAACCTCCAACCTTCCGATCGGGGGTCGACTGCCATTACCACTACACCACGGCCGCCCCTTATATGGCTCATATCATATTTGTTTGATCCTATTGACCCTTTGCACATGATGTAGGTAAGTAGGACTGGAAAGCACCTTGCATGGTAGTCTGCCGCTACGGTGTATGAATGTGTGTAGCATTCAATGTGTGTAGCGCTTTGAGATTTTCACTAATGAAAAGCGCGTTATAAATTGAAGTCATTATTATTATTATTATTATGTCATGCACCCCAAAAGACCGCCCATCTTCGCCATGATGGACGTCAGAAACAATCTATTGTTAGCGTATTCTCCTATACAATTAGTCAAAAAAAGAGACATTTGTTGGACAGTGGGTCCTCACAATACAAACCCATGCACACACACACTCTTAGACACACAATCCTAAAAGCAAAAAGTCCACATTACTCACACACGCTCTGACTGGGGGGCTGAAGGTTTATCTACCGAAAACCCTTATATCAATTATGTCCTCTGATTTTTTTGTTTGTTTTTGTATTTCTTTAGGTGCTTCTTTGGAATCAACCAAGAGAAAGGCACTAAAGTTGAAAAGACCCGCACATCCCGTCTTCACGTGAATCCCAGAGTCCTCACGTTAATCCAGGAGCTCTCAGATCATGAGTGGCGTGATGTCTGAATACGGACTAAACCTGTGAGTTACAATGCAAAAAAGATAAACAATTGTTACAGTGTCATTGCTGTTTTTTTTTTTACGTACTATACTTCAGTGTATAGATCTTTTGATTTTGTTAGAAAAGCCTGTAAAAGGTTAAAGGTTTTGTATTGTTAAAATATGAACACAGGGCAGTTGTGTGTGTGACATTGGTTATAACTTGTACCGGTAAGTAACTGAAATACAAGAAACAGAGCTGTAAATGTGGCTGAAGTTATTTTGTATATGTTTTCACAGACAGTTGGGCTATTCTGGTATTTTGGTTTAATAAAAAAAAATTGGAAACACTAAGTAAAAAACAGAAATGTTTCATTACGTTTTTTGAAACTGTTCTTATTTTTTACATTTTCGTTTTTTACATAAACTGATGAGAAAAACTTTTAGTTTAGTTTTAATTTAATTAAGTTTTAATTAAATTTTAGTATTTGAAAGTCATTCTAACAAGTTTTATTTTTCGTATTTCACTTATGCTGAGTATGTGAAATTTGTTTGGGTAAGTCTTGTTTTGTTTGTAAAACAGTGACATTGTTCATGCTAATTTGCTAAATAAAAATGCTAAAAAAAAAAGTAAAAAAAATCCTGTATATTTTTTATAAAAATAGCTGACAATTGTGGTTATCAGAATAAATCTGTAAAAAAAAATAAAAAAAATTGTACTTTTTACGAAAAAAACCTGGCAGCTGTGGTTGCCAGAATAAATCTGTAAAAAATACGATGAACACGTAAACAGTTTTACAGTTAGTTGTAATTTCAACAGTTTTAATATGTAGAATTTCCAAGAAATATTGTAAACTTTAACAGATTTTAAATGTACATCTAAGTAAAATAATCTGTAAAATTTACTGTTTGATTTGTATTTTTTACATTAAAATATTGTAAAAAGTACATTGAAAATGTATTTAAGTTTACAAAATAGCTTGTTAATTGTACATCATAAAACTGTTGAAGTTACAGCTAACTCTGTACAACTGTTTACATGTTCAGTGTATTTTTTACTGATTTATTCTGGCAACCACAGCTGCCAGTTTTTTTTCCGTAAAAACTACGGAATTTTTTTTACAGTGCAGAGCAGGCAGAGAGTTTAGCATCCTGACTGCCTGATGAACAGAGCGTCATTTAGTCTGCTGGTTCGAGCCTGGAGACTCCTCAGTCTCCTCCCTGAAGGCAACAGGCTGAAGCAGCTGTGTAGTGGGTGTGTGGGATCACCTGCCATGCAGAGGGCTTTCCGAGTGAGGCGGTTGCTGTGTAAGTCCTGTAGTGAGGGGAAGGAGGTGCCGACAATCTTCTCAGCTGCTTTCACGATGCGCTGGAGGCTCTTGCGGCAGGATGCAGTACATGCACCAAACCACACAGTGATGCAGCTGGTCAGGACACTTTCTATGGCACCTCTGTAGAAGGTGCACATGATGGGGGTTGAAGCTCCAGCCCTTTTCAGCTTGCGGAGAAAGTAGAGGCGCTGGTGAGCCTTCTTGGCCAGTGATGCAGTGTTCCTGCTCCAGGACAGGTCCTCTGAGACGTGCACTCCCAGGAACTTGGTGCTGTCCACTCTCTCCACTCCACTAATTCCTGTCCACTATAAATACTTACCTTTATAAAATAATACGGTACTCATTCCATAAAGAGCACAGAGAAAAGAGCCCAAAGGGTCTCCTCCTAAAGCAGGGTATATGCAGAAATTCCAGAGTTGAATTTAATACCTTTTAATACCTTTTTAATACCATCAAAATATTTTTTAATACCATCACGGCACTGAGCTGTAACCGTAGCGGCAACCTGTTGTACTTCAGTTTAGAGCAACTAATTGTAAAGTGATAGATTACTGTCATTTTCTTCCTAAACTTTGGTAGTAAATGTAGTTTTATAACAATTACTGGATACATCAATTTGCTTCTTGCCTCAATAAAAGCACTGACCTACTTGTTATTTAAATCTAACCCAAGAGAAAAAGTTTAATTATTCCCACACATAACATATCTCTAATGGCAAACAAAAGCTGTAAACTTGAAAACAGAACAGTTTAGTTAAAATAATTCAACACTGAACACATGCATAATTCAAAAAGAGAGGTAGAAAAATAATAACTACTGTATTTTTCATCCTGTAAGTTGCAGTTTTTTTGCATAATTTACATGCCTTGCAACTTATAGGACGAAGTGACATATTTATAGATTTTTTCCCCCATATTTATAAACCATAACACTGAAATATGACCGTTTCATTCATTCTGACTGAAAAAAAAAAAACTTAATAGTGTATGGCATGCTGTTGGATCATGTAATAGGAAAACGTGCCTATAATGACAAATTTAAAAAAGTTCAAGACAAAAACAACTGGACTTTATTTATTATACTATTTATTATACTATTATATTATACTTTATTGTTTTTTATTGCACTTTTTAGAATTCACCATGTCCTGGATGACTGAGAATCTTCACTAGCTATTAATGACTCAATCGGCCTGCCATACTCTCCCCACCTCTCTGCTTGAACCTTCAACCCAGCAGCAAGCTGCACCACGGTGGCGAAATGCAGCTAATTTGACCATTAAAGTGCATTTATTAAGAAAATGACAGACAGAAAAACACCTCTGCTATAATTTCGAGCTAACAAAGAATTGTTTAGGTAATTTTCTTGTTAAATGTCGGCGAAACGAGCCGCGCTCCTTTTTCCTGTTTGTCACCGCTGAGCGATCACGGAGCACACAGGCACTGAGGCAGCGACACTTTTTTTTTTTTAATAAAGCCGATTTAACCATTAAAGTACATTTATTAAGAAAACGTTAGACTGAGACACCCCTTTTGCTATAATTTCGAGCTAACAAACAATTGTTTAGGTACATTTCTTGTTAAATGTCGGAGGATAAAGCCGTGATCCTTTCCTGTTTCTTTTTACAGACATGATACCAGCTGTAGGTGCGCGCGCACACTGACTGACGATATGACGTCTTTGTTTTAGCTAAGGTCCTACTTGGAACATAAAATTAGAAAAGATAAATAAATTCACAGACCTTTTTTTAGACGACAGAACAAGAAAAATATAGTTGTGTAGGTTTTTAAAAAATTAATACCTCGTCAGATGACGTTTATTACTTTTTAATACTTTTTAATGGCCTTAATTTGTGTTAATTTCATTTACTACCTTTTACTACCTTTTACAACCCCGCGGATACCCTGTAAAGGTCCAGGAGTTACAACAAAACCATGCTTGAAAATACCCTGATGCATGCTTGAAAATGTTGGAGAAATATTTATCTAGGTCTTTAGGAACTTTTGTTGCAAGGGGCATAAGTTCCATAATGCTGTCACTTGGACCAAACAGTTAAAAAGGCTCCACGGGAATTATAAGGATTTAGTCCCACTGTGAAGTGGTTATAATTAGGGATGAGGCCAATTTGATCCGATATCAGTACAGGCCTCCGATACCAGCATAATTTACTTATCGGATTTTCCGATACAACCTACCGATATTTCCGATCCATGATGCACGTTAGCTTAAAACTATGGAATGGATTTCCTGAACAGAGACATGTCTCATGAACTCAGAGTAATAAGACCCGCCTCACATTCAGGAAATCCTTTTCATAGTTTGCAACCAGCTACAACGTGCAGTAGCGCTGTAGCTAACAGCTAGCCAACTTTTCATCTTAACCGCTGTGTGGAAGTATTTTACATTAAACACCGCAAGACAGCAACGTGCAATGCCTGCAGATCCACAGCGCCACATTAAACCATGGTCATGTTAGTTTTATGTTGGACATTCGAGCTCCGGGGCTTCAGCGGGACACTACTCTCACTGATCCGAAACACAGGCATCCCGACCTGGCCAGCCGCGTCCAGGCTGACCCGCTCTCTGTCTGCCCGTCTCGTAGGAGGGACAGGCTGAGAGCGGCTGACCGAAATCAGAGTGCCCGCCCCGGTCTGAACAAGAAAAACACATCGCTGAAGCCACGGAGCTCCAATGTTTACGAGAAGTTGCTAAACTTCATCGTAATTAATGACCAACAGCTATCAGCTGTAGAAAATTAAGGCTTTCGCAGCTTGATACTTGCAGCCAAGATATAGTTGACCCTCCAGGAGATATTTATCAGTAAAACAGTAGACAATCAAAAAAAAGCATATTTATTAAAAATTACAAGAAAACTATAAAAGAAAAAGAAAAAAAGAAACATAAACAGCTACATTATAAAGCGATGCAAAATACTAAAAACAGGAACATGTCTGTGTTGGTTTATACCATGAACTTAGCGGCTGTAAAGCTATTTAATATTTTATTTAATTCAATTATTAATTAATTTAAAAGAGATAAAATAAAAGAAATTCATCAGAAAGAAAACATTGAATGAGAAGAGTACAGAAAGAAGAAAAAAATTCTGGCCCCCTTATTTAAAAGAATATATGAAATAACTTTAAACAAACAATCACTTAAATTAATCACTTTACTATCCACTTTAAAGCTAGGAAAAAAAATTAAAAAGTTTTGTGTTAGCAGAATTTAATTGTAACTTTGAAACTTATCCAACATTAATAAAACTTACCTCAAGTTGCCTTTTTGGACACACATGCATATACAGTATGTGTACACATTGTACTTGAGAGGAGATTATTACAGCCTCGTATAAAATCAATGATGATGATGATATCGGAACTGGATCGGTATTAGCCAATACCCAGATTTAAGTATCGGGATCGGATCGGAAGTTTAAAAAAAAAGTGGATCCTGCATCCCTAGTTATAATGACCTTCACGTCTGTTTTCACAATGCTGTAGTTAAGGAACATTCGGGCAAAGATCAGTGAGGCCGCGATAATTACCATTACTAGCACCAACAGCTGATAATTCAAGATTGAAGGTGTGTTTTTGATTTAGTTTTTAAAGCAGATTTTGAAAGGGCACTAAAATTTAGAAACATTTAGAAGAAGGAAACCTAAAAAGCAAAGCAATGACATTACTTGGAGCTGCACAAGTTCAAGGAAGAGAAAATCCTAGCAGACAACCGCTACAAATGATGTTTTAATGGTGCAGGTTCTGGAGCAGTGCTCCTTCTGCTTGGCAAATCAACATTTATGCTCGAACCAATCACATTCCTTTCACACAGAAGTCCCTTCTGAGCCAAGAAAGTGCCTTGTCTGAAGCAGAATCAAAAATAATCCCAAAAAATGTTGTTTTAACTCTTCTGCTATCCTTGAGTCAATAGCCTGAGAACTCTGTTTTAAAATTGGGTCATTTGGACCTAAGGGCAGCAGGAGGTTAAGGACTGACTGGTACCAGTTCCTGCATTAAAAAAAAACAGAAGAGCTACCCTTGTGTGAACGCTCATGAAACATTCACTCTATTGTGATCCATTTTTCTTCTGTACATTTTTCGACATGACTCTCGTCCTGCAGTTTTCAAGCTATTTCAACAAACTATAGATCAAAACGTTTAGCTCTTTCAGGACAGTTCTGCTATGTCTTTTGGCATTGGTGCAACTTTAGCTTTTTGAATATTTAGTCTTTTCTGCCTTTTTTTTCTCATAGAAAATAAATTGAGCTTATTTTCCATCCTTCAGATCTTTAGATCTGTTTACAACCTTTTACTGCTCCTTTCACATTTTGTTCTGGTTCAGCTTCTTTGTGCAAATTCAAAAAAAATTCAGCTATTTTCAACAAATTTCAGCTGTTTTCTCCTGCTGTTTTGTGCTCCTTTTTGAGTCTCTCTAACTACAACATTGTTGTGCTGTCTCTAACTTCTTTCAGCTAATTTCAGCTTGTTATGCTCCTTTCAGCTTATTTCTGCAAGTTTCAGCTTTTTCAACTATTTCAGCTACTATATAGCTGTGTTATGCTAATTTAAGCTTTTTCAGCTAATTCCACATATTTTGCACTCATTTCAACTTTTTCCTGCCTAATTCAGTGAAAATGTGCTCTCTACTTCTTATCATTTCAACTTTTTCTGTCTTTTCAGCTGCTTTTCAGCATTTTTTTAAAACTAATTTAATCTTTTTTTTAGGTAATTTCTACTTTTTGTGGTCATTTCTGCTTTTTTCAGCCTAATTGGGCAAACATTTTGTTTCTGCTTTATTCTGCTAATTTAAGCTTGTTCATTTCATTTCATTTATTTATTTATTTAAGTTAGGACAATGCATATTAATCAACATAACAGCAGTTAGCATCAATGTAAATATGCCGGAGTTAGCACAATAGCTAATTTTCATCCGTTGTCCTAAGGCAGGTAAGAATAAGAAATGTCCCATAAAACAAAAGAGCTTGTTCTACTGTTTCAGTATATTTTCTAGCTAATTTCAGCTGTTTTCAGAAAAATTCAGGTTTTTCTTTGTAATTTCAGATACTTTCAGCCTAATAATTTTTTTTTAAACTCATTTCAGCTCTTTCAGAGTCAGATGCTTTCCACTTCCTTCTCGTAGGTTAAGCTTCTTTCTGCCTTTTTGGCTACTTTTTAGATGTTTTTTTTGGCTAATTTTAACTGTTTTTTTTAGCTGATTTCCTGATCTTTGTGCACATTTCTGCTTATTTAACCTAAATCAGCAAATGTGTTTTTTTTTTCCCTGCTTTCTTCTGCTAACTTAGGCTTCTTTTTTTTTTCAGCTACAATTCACCGTTCTTTAGCTAATTTCAGCTGTTGTTCAACAAGTTCTTCTGCAATAAGCATTCACACTGCATTTTCGAAGGAAACACAATTTGTCTAGTTAGTTTAAATGATCACAAACTGGTCTCCTGTGACCAAATATCATCTTCAGAGACAGGGGGTAGCTGGAGAGATAATACAACTTTTAACGCTTGCTGTAGAAGTTTAGTTACGGTAATAATAACTTGTACAAATGATCAGGTACATCCGACCCTGTTGTAATCACTTTACTTTATAGTTTCAACAAATCCACACTTTACACATTTCATCCCCTTTTACTAAGAACTGTACTGTAAACTGAACTTTAAGCATATCTCACAAAAAGCTACATGTACAAATGCAGCACACAGAATAAAATCAACTTGATTTACAACAAACACCTAACTGTAAACTTTAAAGTCTGGCCTTAAAATCACCACATGAATCTACAAGCCTTCCCATCCAAACACTGCCATGGATTCTCCTCTCGTGTTCTCAAAGCATTGCGTCTTGCTAACTTCCCAGTGCACGTACACACATCAATATGCCACAAGTGCCACAGTAGGATTTAGGCACATAATCAGGGCTGTTCAGATCTCCATATTGATCCTAATGGGAAAAGGGTTGCAGGTTCAACTCCAGGTTATCCTCAGGGTCGACCATGAGGTTGTGTAGATGGGGAAGAGCCCTTGGAAGTGACGACATCATTGGCATGGCAATGATGAGGGAGATTATGGGATGTTTCACTAGGTCACAGAGGTGAAAAGAAAAAGAGGATCTATGCAGGTTGGTGATTGGTGGCAGTGATTATGTTACTGAGTATGTATGCTAATGTACACAAGTATGTGCAGAGTCAGGGACAAAGGAGGACTGATATAAAACCTTCCCACAACACACATACAGCATACATGTCATCAAAACAAATATGTTGATTAATAAACATCTTGGGTAGTTAACACCTCACGAAAAGGGATCGAACAAGAAGAGGGATCTAATTTACATACAGCTTGATTTCATCATCAGTTCAGTCAACAACAAAATGCTGAAACACTAATTAAGTGAACTTTGTATTTGTTGCCTCGTCACTCCCCACTCAGGCGCACCATGTAGGGGAGTCTGAAATATTACATGAAATGTGGCAATTATAGCTGCGGAAATGAAAAAAATGAGTGATCAAGGTACTGATGGCTTTAAAACCAAGAAACTATAATCTTTCTGATTAATTTCAGTAAGTTAATAATCCTGCAGTTTTACCTAAAATCATCTTTTTTTTTCCCCCAGAGAGTTCTTAAAAATATTATATATGATTATGAAAACAATTAACATGGAAGATGTTTTGTGATTTAGGCTTTAATGCTTTTAAACGGTCTGGAAATAACTCTAAACTTTTGCTTACTGGTAGTTTATTTTTTAGGGCTCTATGAATATGTAAATGGGGTCTACCTTCCTCTTCTGCTGATTGCCTACAGCGCTCTCCACTCTCATGGAAGCCTGGTCTGCCGCTCTAATGAGCAGAACCGTCAACACCTGGAAACCGTGTGTTATTTTGGAGCAGGAGAGGAGCACCCTGAGCATAATTTGTAAATGGGGAGGACTTGGAACACAACACACGTAGTGTTTTGGTGGATTAACACTCAGTGGAAAGCTTAACTTGCAACAATAATATGACCTGTTGTCCACACAGATTTTCATCTTTTTCTAAATTCAGACCTGAAAAAGGAACAAATAGATTAGCTTTACTTTTGACAGGAAGTACCACATTCAATACCACTGAAGCAGTGGGGATTTTAGCCTCTTTTGGGGGGTGCTCAAGCATCCCAAAATTTTAACTCAGCACCCCCGAAAAATAAAGAAACCATCCTTAGGATTTTGTAAGGAAGCATAGTTGTCAAACCTTAGATTTACCAAAATATTTGGAATAAATGATGACAGTCTTAAACGGGACAGTAAACTGTAAGATTGTTTTAACGAGTCGGATCCTCAATACCACCTGTCAATTAGTCCAGCAGGCTTGTCAGCAACTGACCAATGAGCAATCGCAATTTGTCCTGAAGTGAAACGCCTCTTACCTGAAGGAGCTGCATTCCCTTTTTCTCCGACAACATTGTTGAGGTTTTGCATTGAACGCTTTGCGGTCAGAGGGATTCCAAGGAAACTTATGTTGTCATACTTCAGACATGTGTTACCCTGAGCGTTTAGGGCAGTTTACTGTATTGCATTTCCAAAACCTGAACGAAGTGTGGAAAAATGTACAAGATAATAAAGACCAGCAGCCCACCCCATGAGCAGCTGAATACAACAGTGATAAACAGGAAGTACAGCATGTTCATCTGAACAAAGGTAACTGCAGGTAAATCCTACATTTTCTGCCATAATTACATTGTATGCTTAATGGTTAAATTAAAGGTTAATGTTTAAAGCTAGTTGTGCTTTGGTTTTGTGTGTTTTATATATAGATATATGTTGCAACTTCTGGTTGCATAACTTTGGGCTTCGTTATGATCATTTACCACTGAACTGATTTTGTACAATACCTTTATTAGGTTGTTTAATGTAAAGCGGAGCGCTGCATCTGCAGCATCTTAGCTAGCGCGTCTGTATTGTGTGCTACTTCTTGTTGTGCCACGCTCTCTAAAACAGTTATTGAATTGTGTTTACTTATGTAAATGTAGATGTTTAACAACTCATTAAAATACCCTAGAATGCAGAAAATGCCATTTACTTTATTAAAATTTTTCTGCAGGAGGATCCTGGAATCGCCCCTGCACTGAAGTAAACACTAGAGTGTTGCTTTCTTTGCATTATTTCAATGTTTGCCATCTGTAATAGAGATAAAGAAAACGTGCTTGACTTGTTTTTTTTTTTACTATATTCAGACCCATCTAGTGGACTGTTTTTGACATGATTATGAAATGGTTATGACCTGTTGAATGGATCATACCTAGACTTTGTGATTAATGGCATTCTGTGTTGTAGTTTATGAATTTAGTTGTGTTTTAAGTTG
>JBBPBX010031353.1:15229-34586 GCA_038048925.1 Garcialebias charrua
ACACACACACACACACACACACACGCACTCACACACACACACACACACACACCACAAAAAAACAGGCTGACAGAATGCCAGCTGTCATGAGGACACCTACTGTTCTGACTCATAAATCTCAGTGACTTGACTTGAGTCTCTTCCTTTCGTTTATGCCCTTGTATTCAGCATGAGCACAAGTACCGTATTTTCCGGTGTATAGGTCGCACCTTTTTATGTTTTTTTTCAAGGCCTGCAACCTATACACAGGTGCAACCTATATATGGCTTGTTATCACTTTCAGCGAAACAAATTTTTAAATCCAGCTCATTTCACAATTACGTTCATTTATTAAGGAAAAGTTCAGCTCAGACATATATTTGCTATAATTTTTATCAAACAAATAATTGTTTTTAAGTGTTAATCTTCTTAAAAGCCTTGCTGTGCGCTCCTGTGGCAGACATTTGCAGCAGAGCTAAACGTAGGTGCGACCTATACACCAGTGCGACCTATCTAGGGATTTTTCCAATCTATTGGTGATAATTGGACAATGCGACCTATACACAGGTGCGACCTATACACCAGAAAATACTGTAATAGGTTAAGTAAATGTGTGAGTGTTCAAACTGAATGAATAAGGTAAAAAAAATTAAAAAGATTCAAGCATACTTTGCAGAAGCAGACCTCATGATGCATTTACCAAAAAACTAAATGATAAAGGAGCCCTCACTGTGAACTAATGCAGCTCAATGAGATGGCTGAATACTGAAATGGCTACTGTTCCATTACGTGAACGTCTGAGTCTGACTGCAGCTGCTCTGAACATATTTTAAGCTGTTGAAAATGAACACCCTCTTCAGTAGATCAATTATCTGCTATATGTCTCTCTCCTCTTGTATGCATTTCTGACACCTTTTTCAGCACTTTGTCACCTGTTACCATCTTTTCTCTCTCTCGTCATGCTTCTCTCAGTAAAATCATCCAGTTCTCTGCCTGCCTATATATTCCACTTATATCTTCATCTCTGTTCCGCTTTATGCAATTTTTAACTCGGTATGACCTGTTTCATGTGAAAAAGTTTCAAAGATACAGACCTAATCCCAGGTGAGCTTCCAACCAAACTTGTTTTGCTATAACATAAAACATTAACTAAGCATTTTAGTTAGCAGTTTAAGACTTTTTATTACTAAAATGGCTGATTTATGGCACAAATCCACAAATCCAAAACAACAAAAGCAAACGATGACCAGTTGCTGCATCGGTGAGCTCCTCAAACAACACCAAGTATGCTTTAAATCTATCCCCTTTACAGCTGAGGTCAGCTAACATAACAAAGGGGATGTTGCAGTACAGCTGCAAGGCCAGCATGGTCACAGAAGCGCCATCAAAGGGTGTACCTGTGCACCTGTGTTGAGTTACAGTCATATAAAATCTTTGTACTATATTAAGCATCAAAAACTATAGGCGTGAATGTCTCTAACATTTAGTAAAATCTTCAAAAATGTCTTAGGAAAGATTTCTGTGAAGAAAAAAAAACTTCAATGACTCAGTTTACATATAAAATTTTAGCATTCTTTCAATTTATTATTTAGACAGGTTAATCCCATTGAGCCTCAGGGACTCATTTACAAGAGAGACCTGAATTTAACAAACAGTGATGACAACAGTAGACAACAAAGACGACAGTAGACAATCATAAAGGATACATACAATTTAAGATTAAAAAGTGAAATAAAATAGTGTTAAAAATATGAAACAAAAAATAGCAAAGCTGTAGGATGGTGTAGAAAACTAAAACCAGGAACATGTCTGCATTGGTTCTTGCCAGGAACTTAACAGATGTTTAAAGCCACTTAGAGAGGTCAAGGTCGAGAGCTTCAGATCTTTTTGCAAGATATTCCAGGAAACAGGAGCGGAGTAGGAGAAAGCCTTTTTGCCTAATTCGGATGCAAGCTTAGCAGTGGTGGGCACTGCTAAACAAAAACACTAAAAAGGTTTTTTTTAAACTTGCGGAAGCTAACACTAAACCACTAACTGCTAAAACGACTGTCACCCAGTCTTCGTCATACGTCTTCGTCTCCTTCCAGTTAAAGCTGTATCGGCCAATCACGTCTTGTCATGTGTACATGTAGTAAGCCAATATTATGCTTAACAGACTTTTCGAGACATGCCCACAACAGACAGGAACAAGCTTGCCAATTGTTAGCAGAATTGAAGTTGGCAAAATATAATTTAGCGGAAGCTAAATCTGCCAACGGTTTTCCAACTTAGCAAAAACGCTAATCGGCTAAACTAAAAATTTGTTCCACTAGTAGCTGTTCGTGGATTAGCTGAAATGTGCCCACCACAGATGCTTAAAACAATCACCTTATTTTGCAGTGAATCTATTTTGGAACTCCAGATAAGATTCTAGCTTAAAGTCGTGACACTTAGCAAATTACAATCGTTTACTCCAACAAGCAATTTCCCGTTTTCTTCACTTCCATGTCTTTGAACTACAGGATGAAGCAGGCCGGTATTGAACATCTGATCATTTAACTGCATGCTAGAGTGTTCAGCAAAACCAATCCAATTACGTTTGTGTGCACTAAGACAACTGAAGTGGCTTGAGTCCATCAGCTGATGAGATATAATGAAGGATTTCACCCACCACCTCACTTTTACACATTCCAGAAGAGAAAAGAGAATAATCCTATCACATCCTTGGGGTTTTAAAAGCTCCTGTCAGTGGGAAAATTTCCGCAGCTACAGTTTTATTATGTTACAGAAATAAATGAAGCAGAGAGGCAAGGTGCGAGACAGAACAGAAAGCATGCAGTGATAAAAGCACATTCAAAAATACATGTCTACAAAGGTAGAAGTTATTAAAAGTACAATACAGTGCTGGAAAAAAGTTTGAGGCTTTTGATTTTTAGCTTTCTTCATACATTTCTATTAAGTACGATCCTTTTTTTGGGGTCAAGTTCGTTCTGCGACGTGACTGTGAACCTCAACATAAATCAGCTGTAACAAAAAATACTTTGTAAATAAATCAGATACTACAAGAACAGAGACATCAAAAAGCAGAAGACAGCTTAAATAGATAAAAGCACAGGTCAACTTCTCCAAGAGGACTGAAATAAGAAGTCTGTCAAATACTGGAAAAATACATATTTTAAAGTCTAAGTGTTGTCTAACATGTCAACATAGATTTGTTTTCCTTACCAGAAATGTATTGTTTGCATTTTGCATAACTCGCTCCTTGACTTTATACAAAGACTGAATGTAAACCATGTAATCGCATAGACTTCTTTTTTATTATGGAACACCAAAACAAATGTGTTCATCGATGGTACTGTCACAAACCAACAATAGATGGTATAACTCAGTCATATTCAAATGAGTAAAACAATTTGCTAAACAAGATTTTCCATCTCTTGTAACAAAATTTAGGCTCAAATGCACATCTGTTCAAGTTATAATGCAGTTTGCACAGAGAAAGAAGAAAGACTTAAATTGCACTGTTGGGAACAGAGGAAACATGCAGTGAGAACTCTGCAGACAGATCGGGTTTAAAAGACTTCAGAAGAGGTCTTGAACTTCCACTGAACTGTGGCTCTGTCCCTAAAGCTGATCGAGTTGAATGAAGATAAGTGTTAGTTCTCGCTGTGCTTCAGAGGCCCTGTGTTACTTTCACATAAACTAAAAGTTTGCATTAAATAATATTGACACAAGCTTAGTGGGGGTTCTTGAAGGCAACATGATAAATCTCTTTCCTTAATCGCAAACAACAAACAGAGTATTCAACGTGATCCCAGAGTACAGCATACTGTATAGCACATTACACAGTACACCCTCGACAAACTCGTATACAACAATAAAACAATAAATATAGTGATGCCTGGACATGCAAAGATCTTGTATACACTTGATTTTGATTGTGACCTTGACTTTAAAGCTGGGGTGATGAAAAGATGACGCAACACACTAGCATTGGTACAAATGTGTACCAAGTTTCATTAATTTATCTTGAGCAGATCAGAAGTTATGGCTCAAACAAACCTTGTAAGCCATTTGACCTTGATTTGTCAACTTGACCTTGAATCTGGGATGATGAAACGTTTGTGTGACATGCGATGTAGTGGTGGCACGAAATCCCATCAACATCAAAGTCCATGCTCAATAATTCATGTAAATAAAAAATACAACAAAGTTAAGTCAGGTCCTCTCAACGTTGTTGTTTTTATTTATTATTGAAACGTTTCATCCTTCATCCAAAGGACTTCATCAGTCCAAGAGGCCAACAAGTTTGATGGTGATGAGATGGTTTCGAGAGTCCGCCCTCTCCCCATCAACTCCTCTGAGGCAGTCATCGCCAACAAAAGGAGAGGAGGGGGGTAAATTGCATTGCCTGAGTTTGTTGTGGCTACTCGGACTCATTGGTCGGATTAAATCCTTTGGATGAAGGACGAAATGTTTCAACAAAAAAGAAAAATTAAACCGTCCAGAGGACATGACTTACCTTTGTTGGACATCTTTATCAAGTTTTGTTGAATTATCTTGAGTGGATCAGAAGTTGCATACACTTTAGGTGGACAAGCAAAGACCTCGTTTGAACTTTGAACACCACATCTGTCAAATGTGTGTCCTTTAGACACATTTTAAGGTTTGCACATATTATGAAATTATTTAACCTTTTTTGTTATCTACTTAGATGATGGAGCCTACAAACCTTTTTTTTTGTTTGTTTGCACAAATTGTTAAAGAAATTAAAGAAAGAAAGAAACACAGTTTGACCAGCAACAAGTCGTAGCTGTTCCTTTATCACAGCAGGCTGTGAGCTGTCATTCCTTCACAGTACCGTATTTTTCAGACTATAAGGTGCACTTAAAATCCTTTAATTTTCACAAAAATCAACCTTATGTATTAATTCTGGTTGCGATTACTGACCTCGAACTGATTTTATGTGGTACACAGCGTTCAAAAATCTGTCAAAATGTTTTAGAATCGCTTAATGCACCTTATAATCCGGTGCACCTTATGTATGGGGAGTGTTGGCGCAGAGGTTAGAGACGGTGGGCCTGCGATCAGAAAATCGCCAGTTCAAGCCACGGTACCGACCTCAAAATGTGGGTGGAAAAGGTGAAACACCCACAACTGCCTCCACCCTCATTCGCCCCACCCTGGGCCCCTGAGCAAGGCCCTTAACCCCCACCATCTGCTCCCTAAACAGGTCTCTCTTGAAAATGAGTTCTCGTGGCTCACTGAGACTACCTGGATAAATAAAGGGTAAATGAAAAATGAAAAAATGCATCTTATGTATGAAAACAGACCTGTGCATGGATATTGCACCTTATAATGTGGTGCACCTTATAGTCTGAAAAATATGGTATGTAGCATACAATGACACACACACACACATGCACACATCCACATGCATGCACGTACGCACACACACACACATGCACACACATACGCTGGCACACAATACATTTTGTAATGACATAAAACTAAACTTGTACCTTTACACATCATAACAGATATAATAAAAAGAAAAGACAAAGCTGTGGGATAAAAGATGCACCATGTGTGTTCTGCAGAGGAGAGAACAGAAATGTTCATAGAAACTGTAAGATCATTCTGAGACGTCATACTACGAGAAAAAAGTTGTGTGAAAGACTTGCAAAGATAGGCACAAATGTATAATGAAATATGTAATAAATTGTGTGAGAAAATTCTAAAAAACAACATCAGTTTTATGACACCCTTGCTGATAACAAAATTTGTAATAAATCCACTTAAACACAGCACAGTCTGATTGAACTCTGGTTCATAAATATAGGGAATGCTTGAAGAGTGCATTTATCTCAAGTCAGTTTTTGCTGGCAACTTTATACAACACACCTAACGGTAACAATTCTCCTAGTTTAATGTTTATAAATCCGACCACAATGACAAGCTGTCCTGACCAGAAAACTGCATTTGTCGATTTTGGATAGCTCAGATGGAGATTGCCCAATACCGCAGAAGCATACGCAAGTTTGAATTAGTTTTTCTAACAAAGCAACCAATTTATTCTGTGCAACTCAAGGTCTGAGAAGGAAATATGTCAGATTCTTAAGAGATTACAACATGAGCAATGACAGACAGTGCAGTAAAACTTGTGTTTATAACAGACTCAAATAAGTGAACTACCATCACACATTCAGCTTGAGTCATTTAGACACAATAAAACCAAAGCTTTAATCAAACAACACAAAATGTCAGTCTATTAGCTAAAGCCAAATGCAATAAAATAAAATAAAGTGTATTCGGACTTACAGTAGCTGTAAATGCCTCCTTGTGGAATATAATTTGCACAAGATCTGCCTGATAGAGAGCAGGTCCAGGGTTGGTGTTAATGGAGCCTTTAAATCGATCTTCTTTAGGAGGAGAGCTGTCATCTTTGAAGAGGATCCCACACTGAGGCTGAGCTGGCCAGGACTTGATTAACACAGACACACAAACAGTCTACAATGAATACCCTGATGCATGCTCAATAATCTAGGAAGTCTTTCGGACGAAAGACGAAACGTTTCTACAATTTCTTTTGCTTTGTTTTGTTTTTTAAATGTCCAGAGGACCAGACTTAGTTTTTTTAGAGTCTACAATGAACAAACTCAAATATATTGTTGCACCTGCTCTAACCATCTACAAGTTATTTTAGGTACTGTATATGGTAATGCTGTTCACCAAGATGACATTTAAACTTGATTTTTATTTTAAACAAAATAATTGAAACAGAACTGTGATGCTTGAGAGGAGATGAGTAAAATAATATGAAATAAGTTTCTAATGCTGATACAAAATAGTTTATCTATCCAAATATTTAACTGTAATTAAGATTGAACAACCCACATTTACAAACTACTGTACAAGTATAACACTGCACATGAGGAAACTTCCTCACGTGTGTTTCTGCTTGCACTTTTTGTCCCCCATCGCAGAGTAAAAAAGAGGAATTGGAAATCACCTCTGTCCGTTCGGCTGGCCAATAGTCGGTGACTGCATGTTGTGAGCGTGATAACTTGAAAAATAATTGTGGAACCAACTTCCATTTTGGTGTACGGCTGCATTTAGGCATACAAAAGGTTCCCTTCCAAAAACTGAAAGTTATGCACCATAACTCATGTTCCCTGAAGGAAAGGAATGAGGTGCAACATACTTGCTATGGGAATTGCATCCCCGCGCGATTACCTGAAGGAATACAATCACGCCTTTACGGCATGGGCGTCAGCGTCGCGCCAGAGGCCCCGTCCTCTGTGCATTTAAGCGACTGACGCCCGTCCATCTTTCTAAAAAATTGCACTTCACCGAGCTTTCAGCATTGAAAGGGCCAGATAAGTTGCACCTCGTTCCCTTCCTTCAGGGAACATGAGTTATGGAGCATAACTTTCAGTTCCCTTTCAGTTTGGTCTCTTGGTGCAACATACTTACTATGGGAACGTAATTCATTCACGCCCTTGAAATGCTCAGCAAAATGCATGTGAGAACCTCCGTCCTAAGAGACGGGCATCTCCCAGCTGCTTACTAAAAGGGATGCAGAGAGCAGATGCCAAGAGGAAAAAAGCCAAATGTGAGAGACATCCACATAATGTCTCACATGGCCATGTGTACAACACCAATTAGAGACAGCCTAAGTGTGCTCCAGTAGTGTGAGTACTCATCAACTCCTGTTTCCCTTTGAGCATTCTGAGGGACAGGAGGAGCAATATTTTCTTTTCTTTTTTTTTACGGCCCGACTGACAAGTGGAGCCCATCCTGATGTTGGAGATCAGTTAAGGAGAGGGGAAACCCTTCCATTACACATCTCCTAGGCAAAAAACATAAACATCAAGGGATACCCTTGTGAATGTTATTACTGCTTGTGTCGGGACAAAGCAACCAAAGCCTTAGGCTTTCAGCCAGTACCCTTCAAAGGCCAGGCTGAGAGTTGCCACAACCCTGGACGTGGGTGTAGAAGCTGTCCACGTGCCTGAGTCAGTAGGTCCCTATGAGGAGGCAATTGCCATGGTGTCCCCAACAACATTGAGATCAACTCTGGGAACCACGGATTGTGTGGCCACCTGGGGGCTATGAGAATCAAGGAGAGAGCTCCCTGACGTACCCGTTCCAATGTCGCCTCGATCAGAGGGACAGGTGGAAAGGCATAGTAGAGCACCCCTGGCCAATCATGTGCCAGAGTGTCTATCCCCAATGGAGCATCTGTCTCCTTCAAGGAGAAGTAGAGGTCACAGTATGAGCTAGCTCTGCAAGCGAACAGGTCCACAGAGGCTCTACCGAAACGTGACCATACCTGTTCCACGATTCGTGGGTTCAGGTTCCATTCCGACCCCAAGAGAGGCCCTCTTAAAAGGGCATCTGCTCCATAATTCAGATCACCAGGGACATGAGTCGCCCTAAGTGACAAGATTCTTGGAGCACACCATGTGAGCATCCTTCGTTTCAGATCGAGAAGGGCCTGGGATCTCGTCCCTCCCTCTCTGTTGATGAAGGACACCGTAGTCCTGTTATCTGATTTTACCAGGATATGATGCCCAGCAACCAGACCTTTACTGAAGAAGTATTTCAATGACAGGAATACGGCCAGCAATTCCAGGAAGTTAATATGTAATTTGGCTTCCTGCTCGTTCCAAAGGCCGCGGGCGTTCTGGTTTCTGCAGATCGCTCCCCATCCTGTTTTTGAGGCGTCCGTCGTGATGACTACACGGGACGACACCCTTCCCAGTGAGACCCCTTCCGTGAAAACGGACAGATCTCTCCAAGGTTCCAGGGCCTTCAGACACTCTGGGTCTATCTTAACCTTTTCTGCTTGGTTAGGCAGAGCGGGTGGTATTTGTTGGTTTAACCATACCTGTGTGGCCCGCATTTTCAATAATGCACATGTCACACAAGGAATGGCTGCCGCCAAGAGGCCTAACAGGCGTTGGCACGTTTTCACAGGGACCCGTTGGTCCAGTTTAAATTTTCCCAGGCAATGGCGAATGGAGGAAACTTTTTCCTTCGAGAGCCATGCTCTGAATTGGACAGTGTCAATCTGTACACCCAGAAATACGGTAACCCGTGACAGAGTCAGATCGCTTTTCTGTAGGTTTATGACAAAACCGAGAGACTCCAGGTGAGAGATCACCTTAAGGGAGTGTGACAGCACCTGCCTTCTGCTTCCAGCCAGAATTAGCAGGTCATCCAGGTAATTCAAGACCCTGAGTCCTTGATTCCTAAGAGGGGTCAGGGCTGCATCCAGACATTTAGTAAATGTATGCGGAGAAGTCTTTAAACCGAAGGATAAGGCTTTGAATTCATAAGCGTTTCCTTCGAACGCAAAACGAAGGAACTTTCTGTGTCCCCTCCACATGCCTATATGGAAATAGGCATCTTTCAAATCCATTGTACATGCGTAGTCTCCTGGTCTCACAGACTGGAGGACTTGCCGCAGTGTAAGCATCTTGAACTTGAAAGTTTAAATTCTTTTATTGAGAGTCCTGACATCCAGAATCGGTCTCAAGGAACGGTCTTTTTTGGGCACCAGGAAGTACTTGCTGTAGTGGCCAGAGTGTAGTTTGCGTCCAGAGACCAAACTAATCACTCCCTTTTGCAGCATCGTTGAAACTTCCTCCTTCAGCACGTGTGCGCGTGCAAGGTTGATCTTAGATTGCAACACCCCTGAGAAACGGGACGGTCTCTTTGAGAACTGCAACTTGAGCCCATGGCGTATTGTTGACATGACCCAATCATTTGGTAGACACGTCCCCCAAGCCTGCGCATGCGCGCTGAGCCTGGATGGCATGTTGAATTGTTGCTCCTCGTGTTTCAGCGCTGATGGGGTGACCTTTGACCCCTCTTACGCTTTTTCGAGCAGGTTGCTCGGCCCAACAGAAGATATCGCGAGATCAGGCCGTCTCTGGCGGATCTCGTGTATCTTGCTATGGTTCATAGTTTGACCATGCGGTCTGGGTTTTATAAAAATGGGACTCGAGTCAAGAACCAGGGCAGTCTGTGCTTTGGTACTTTTATTTTTGTACACGTTTGAAACTGTGTCTGTTTTGTTTACATATATAGTAGGCGAGTCATGTTTGGTGTGCGCATACATGTCACCAGCTCCTCGTAGTTTTTTACAGGCAGAGACTGGGATCAGAAAGTTAGGTTCCCATACCTCGTGGGCGAGCAAACCTGTAAAATTATTAGTTCGTCCTGGCTCATCAGGTCCGAAACTGGTTTCCGTAGGAGGAGGTCGAAGCAGCACTCGGACGGTGCTGAGAAGCCTCACAGTCCCCAGCGGGTCTCTTTCGTGTGTAGTGATACAACCTTGACCTTTGAAACATTTCTCTGATCACTCTCAGTAATGAACTTTTTGGGAGTTATTCCTGAAGGGACAATAATACTTTTATTAGTTTTAATTTGAATCAAACATCATAAATTAAGTCATCCAGAGACTTCTTTTAATTTTGTTAATTCAAATGTCATCAAATGAATAATTTTATTTGTAAGAGCATCAGTACATTTTAATGTCAGATAAATCAAATACTCTGCTTAATTCAAAATGTTGTACATGGAGGATTTCTCCTCTCCTCTCGAACTTGCATGTGAAGATAAAAGGAACACTTTATCTCATTCATTTTAGCTTGAGCTCAGGACAATCTAGACACCCAAAGACTTTTGTTTTTGTCCTATTTAATAATCAAGCTATTATCATTAATAGGTCCCATATGTGATGCTTAATGACGTTGTTTTAATCAAACCAACAGTATTTTGTTAAAGTGTTAAAGCAAAGGAATCAGTTTTATCATAAAATGCTGACATCTGAAACTAACACTTTATCTTTCTGACAAACTAATCTTTTGACCCCCTTTCAACATGTTGATGTCATCTTCACATCAACTTATGATGCCATTCTGCCAATCAGAAAACAACACATTTTCTGGGTCACGTCTCAGTTAAAACCTTCACATCTTACTTCTCTCTCGAGTAGTTGCTGGAAGAAAGTTGACATGAATTGACTTTCTCTTTGAAGCTGAGAACTTGGACCAAGCGTCAACGGTCCAGTTCAACAGCCGAATTAATAGCAAGACTGCTGTTAACTCACCTGAGCTTCTAAGCTCCGACCACAATGAGTGTTCACATCCAAGAACACTTTTACTCTTGAAACATCAACCAGACTGCCGTTACTTCAGTGGGTCAAAGGCGGACGTGAGAAGCTACAATCTAAACAGACTGACCTCTCCGGACTTCAAGGATCGATCCATTCTTGGTAGACCGTCAAAAGGTAACGAGTCGCTGATTGTTTACACACCGGACATACGGTACGTCCAGCTGGAGATCGCACGGGGAACGTGTCATGTTCTGGTTATAAACATTCAAGATAGTTCACCCCTTCTTTTCCACCTTTCCTCCTTCTTATGCTAAAAACTTCCCTTTAAACTTTATATCTGTTGTCAGCAACAAACTAAGTTAAGAGTACCTGCAGAAGAAGTAATGTCATCTTTTACTTGTCTGTTGTTCAAAATTTAAATCTGTGAACAGTTAGTTATAGGAAATTCGATCGATCCAAACATGTACAAATGTGTGATGTAATTAAATGATTCAGTTCATAAATTGACGTTTCATGTCTTTACATTCTCACCTCCAAGGCACAGAATTATAGGTATTAATCTAAAAAGAGAGAACTCGTGAATATTGATGATAAGTTTGTCAGGTGAAAACCTGATCGATCAATCTATCATCTGGAATATTGTACGGTCAGCAAAACTGACCGCTGCGATATCCCTACATAATGGTGGCCCGTGAACAGGTCTCTAGAAAGTTTAATATTTAATATTTCTGTACTTTACATGTTGGCATAAAATTTTGTCCAAGTTTTAGACTCTGAAAACGATAGTTTTTTGGCTGGGAAAGTGTGTCATAGCTGCAGGAAACTGCTGGTTAATGTCACTTGTAGCTGAGAGATTGTCTTTACTCAAGTTGTAAACGTTTGTTGAAGTTTTTGGGTTAAAATTTGATGTTGCTGTGTGGTTCTGCTTGGTTCTGAGTCGTGGACTCTTTGCTGACGTGTCACAGATAAAAGCGCATCTACGTTTGACCGCCGTGTCAAAACTGTGCCTAAGAGCTTCATGGTTCATCTGAAAATTGCTGTCGAGTGGTATCGTTACATTTTAAGCAGGAATAACAGCATTTTGTGTCTGAAGCTGTCGGATCTGGTTCTGACCCGGTCCAGTTGTTAGCTCTGACGTGTTGCTGCAGATACGGTAAAAAGTCCGTCTTGGCGACATTTATTTTGCTATTTTTACTGGGCGCAGCTTGGTAGAACTGTTCTGATGTGAAACGATATGTTCACGGAATTTTTGGGGTGTATTTTAAGCGTTTTATGAGTTGAAAAAGAGTCTTAAGTTTGTGAAGTTATGCTGACGCTAACATCTGTTTACGTGCTGTGATTGGTTCAAAGGGATCACGTGAAACGCGATGCTGGTCGACAAATTTCAGTTTTGTTCACACAATTCTGACAGATTATCGGGCTCGTTTCGTTTCTATGCATGAAATATCGTCAGAAACTGTTTAAACGCGGTGTTTTGAGATATTTACAAGTGTTTTAGACCGAGTAAAGAGTCCGTTCGTACAAAATTCCAACGGTACGTCAAAGACCGTGAAGGCATCACGCACGACACGTCACCGGAAGTGACGTCACCCCGATAGAGAAAAAAAGGAAAAAGATCGTTTTTTTTAATATCTAAAAGTTCACAGAAGAACTTGTTCTAAACATTTTAATCAAATCAATTTGTTTCTTAAATGAACGTTTGTTTGAGCGATTGTCACATCCAGGCTAAAACTCATCCCAAAAGTTGACGTTTAACCGATTTTAGTTTGAAGCTACGGCTAAATGCTAAAAGGTAGTCAACGCGGCCTTGGGGCCAACACAGCGCCTCAATAGCGGCCAGAATGAGTAATTACAGTCACATTGTGGCTTTGAAAACCTGCAATCTGCTGGTTTAAAAGAAAGAACAAGAAACATTTACACAGAATAGATGCTAAACCCTCTGCATTTATTTTATAACATCTGTAATGTTATGCTGAGCACACAAAAACTCCAGTTTATAATAACTAACAGAAAGACCTTTTTCACTCCTGCTAACTGTCAAATACAGTAAAACAGTTTCACTGAAACTGAATAACATTCTTTTAAGGCATGATGGAGCAGCATCCTGGGAACATTTTAGTGTGAATATTGCATTTATTTCAAATCTTTTAAAAAGCGTTTGAGTAAGTAAGACGGAAATCATGCTTGGGTTAGTTAGTAACTGTTGTTAAAAAAATAAGTTATATTTAAAGTTAACACTGCAAGAGGGCATTTAACTTTTACAATTCATTTAAGGGTAAAACCTGAGAGAAGGTACCTATGAATAGAAATACTTATTACACAGTGAAACACTAAAACCACACAGCTGGTTAGTTTGATTGACTCAGTGCTACATTATTAGTGAAGATTTATTTGCACACATTAAAATGCAAACCATCTTACTTGATTTTTCATAAAAAAAAAGGATCAATACAAAGATGGAAGTTCAAAAAGTTGCGCGTCCAAGGTTTAGGAAGTATGGGCATCTTGTTGACTCATACAACGAAAGGTTCCAACTGGAACCCCCAAGCCAAAGACCTGCTCCCCATGCACCTCGCACAGAGAGAGAATCTGTCTCAAAGCGTGGTGACTACTCAGCTGCTCTTAATGTCTTGCAGAAAAAAGGTGAACATCCTTTGATGTATTTTGACAGGATACTCCAGGCGTACCAGAGTGACATAAAAGAACCGGGCCTGGAAGAACAGGTACTTTTCAGGGTTGCTTTCAGCAAAAATCTCCTCCCTGAGATAAGATCTGAGCTGTGCACCATGGGTTTGTTTAAAAAGCAAACCATGGAAGAAATAAAACAGTGTGCTATAAATGTTTTTGAAGCTAACATGCAAACCAAAACACCCTTACAGGTGTCCCCAGGTGAAGTGGTCAAACCCCAGTCGCTAGAAATAGACGAGGTTCCCTCTCCTATGGAAAGCGAGGATAAACAAGATGTTCAAACCAACAAACAACGAAGTGTTGGTGTCAACTGGAACAGTGACCCAAAGTGGTTTAAACGGAGCTCTGCTCCTGTAGCTACTCAGATAGATAAATCTGAGACAAGCGCAATACCACAAAAGGGAGATGTCCACTCTACGGAAAACCCAAAGAGGTTTGTTCAGAGCAAAGGACCTGCTCCTCCTCCTACCCCTCGAACGGAACAGTCCGAGACCGGCAAAAAATCACAGAAGTTCCAGAAAAAAGGCAACACACCACTAAGCTCTGAGGAGATAGTGGACAAAAGTTGGTTGTTTGAAAACTTGAATGATACAGAGGATGACCGAACTGGTACAATGCATGACATTGTCTTTGATAACTCCGAGCACACAAATAACCAGCTGCTCAAAGCAAAGATTGAATTGATATGGCAGAAGAGCAAACGACAAAGAGAAAAACTTCTCAAAAAAGGCCTTGAGCTACAACATCAGTTTAAACAATCAGTGATGACACAGTGCGCTGTAACTGCGGTTGAGGCTCACATGCAAAACAAAACACCCTCTGAGGTGTGCCCAGGTCAAAAGGTCGTATCCTAGTCGCTAAAAATAGGAGAGGTTCTCTCTCCTATTGAAAGCGAGAACAAACACCGTCGTCTCAAAGGCCCTCTGACCTCGGAAGGGGTAGAGGACATACGTCGATTGTTAAAAGAGTTGGATAATACTAGCAAGAATGAACAAGATTTTCAAACTGACATACAACGAAATGTTGGTACCAGCTGGAACAGTGACTCAAAATGGTTTAAAGGGAGCCCCGCCCCTGAAGCACCTCAGATTGTAAAATCTGAGACAAGCAACGAACCACAAAAGGTAGGTGTTCACTCTCTAAGAGACCCACAACGGTTCAGATCGAACCAGGTGGGTGAAAACCAAGGTCCATCGGTGGGTGGGCTTCAAAAGAAATTGAAGTATGAGGACCTATACTCATGTAACTATGCGTGGTCCCAACAGAAACTCCCGAGCCTTGGAACTGCACCTCCCGCGCCTCGAACAGAACAGTTCAAGACAGGCAAAGAGTCACGAATGTCCAGGAATAATGGCCCAACACCTCTATGCTCGGAAGAGACAGAGGAAGTAAGTAGTTTGTCAGTAGATTTGAATGTTACTGTGCTTGACCAACCTGATACAATGAGTGGCGTTATCATTGATAATGACACTATCAACATTGACCAACCTGGAGCGATGTGTAGCACTGTCTTTCACAAAGACTCAGAGCACACAAATAACTCAGCGCACACTACTACCAACATTGCCATGGATGTTGACAGCAAACCAATTGCTGACACACAACAACATCCTGAAGGTCATGATGCTGACAGCCAACAAGATGCTGACAGTAACAAGATTACACAGACAGAGTCACACGTGAACAGAAACGTGGGCCAAGACCTGTGAGGTTTCTGTGTAACTTTATACAAAGGGGGGTGGCTAAGAAAGCTTACCTGCCTATCACACTGGAAGGTGTCCTTGAGCGTGAAGCCCTCCTGGATGGTAGTGCTGATATAACCATTATGTCGGCCAAGCTGTTCGAGGAGCTGAGGACCGCCGCTAACGGTGTTGACAGGCAAATACCCTTTGAGAAATGTGCTATTGAGCTACAGGGTCTCGCAGAGACGAGAACAACCCTAACAGCTATGGCTATGGTTCACATGCAGATTGGCGAAATGACACTACGCCACCCGGTGTACGTGTCTAAACTTGACTCTTTCCCATTTCTGGTTGGCCAAGATTTTATAAACCGCTTCGGCGCGATTATAGATTATGGTCAACAGAAAATGTGGAGCACAGTGAGAAAACCCCTGCCAATAAAAGTGCTTCCTAGTTGCGATACAGACTGCCTAACCGCAGGTACCGCAGAGGACACAAGGGACTGCTCATCCGAGGACGAGAGCCCGGTAAGTGAACCTTCAACTACAGGTGAGACAGAAGAGACCCAAAAGTTGGACCAAACTCTGGCCCAACAAGAGAACCTCCTCTGTGAGCTGACACATTCAGCACTCCCTGACCACTGCCTACCACAGGTAGTGAAAGGTGTTGAGATCCAAGGATCCCACACCGAAGACGCTGTACTGTCCTCTGGGACAGGTAATTCGGCAATCAACCAAGCTTTCGATGAAACCTTGGTTCAAGGGCATCTGAGTCCAGAAAATGACAGTCAACCAAACGCTGACAGTCACTTGGACATCATTGTTGCAGATTACGAGGACCCCTCATCAGACAAGAAGGGGGCAAACTCACATTACCTACCACAGGTAGAGAAAGGTGTGGAGATCCAAGGACCCCACACCGAGGTTGCTGTACTGTCCCCTGGGACAGGTAAATCGGCTATCAGCCAAGCTTTCGATGAAACCTTGGTTCAAGAACATTTGAGTCTAGAACTAATCAGAAATGACATAGTTTTTACAGACTCAAAGAGCCCCTCTTCAGTCAAGAAGTGGGAAGACACACACAACGACAGTGACCCGTCGCAGTCTGTACAATCAGACACACCTGCGACTGCGCCAACGGTTGTGACACACCTGAATTACACGGAAAGAGGTAAACGTAAGAAGATACGTTGGCCAAATCCTAAACGATTCCTGTGTACCGTCTTCTCTCAGCTGCGCGAACAGCTTAAACTAAACGGTGGCATCCTAACTTGTGCCCATGGACGGACGTCCTCACCTGTGTTCGTGGTCCCCCATGACCAAAGGGGGGTGATGTTAGGCCATGCCAAAGATAAAGATTTGAATGTACACCTCAGAAACACTTTTGCTTTCGCCCAGAAAAACCTGGAAAAATCCGCTGAAGGACGCAAGGCGTACTACGACCAGAAGGCCTCTCATAATGAACTCCAAGTGGGAGACAGAGTCTGGTACTATACGTTCGCCCCAGCAACCGGGAAAGGAGGGTCCGAGACCGGAACTCTCGCCCGCAAACTGATGCCCAGGTGGACTGGACCTCATCTGATAACAGACAAAGTGTCCTCAGTCGTCTACGAAATCAAAATCAGCAAAGGCCGCAAAGAGCCAATTGCTAAATGGGTACATCGAAATCAGATCAAACCTTACAAGGCGTTCAATGACTCCACAAAAGACAAAGATCTCACAAACTCACCGACTTCATGGGATAATAAGGTCGTCCAAACACAAGTTAGTAAATAAACTAATCAGGTTTAAACTACCGTATTCTCCACCCTATAAGTCGCATTGTCCAACTTGAACTTAGAAACGCTAAGCCTAAAACCCACAACAAAAAACTAACCTTAACAACCGTTTAAATCCACGAGATTTAATTTGACCTCGGTCATAAAGTTGAGACCCGTTTTTCTTGTGTGTTGCACTTTGGAATCTGACGACGAGAGTGTGTCGAAGCAGTGAAACGTTGTTTCCTTGTTGTTTAGTCATTACTGTTGTCATTAGTTGAGATATGGTATTGTTTTCTGAACACTCCCAGCCAAAAGAGGTTTTTATTAATGATAAGTTAAAGACTTAAACGGATTTAACTATGCCAACATGCAGTTTTCATTTTGTTAAACCTCAGTCGATGAAGAGTCAATGTAGTTTATAGCTACTTTAGGTACCATAAACTACACTGGCCTTGTAATTTCTAAATTGAACCGATTCGATCGTTTCTATTCTAGATCATCTATTCATTTTGATGAGTCTCGCCATAGACTTCAAAATTTATAGGGAATACCAAATCCTACGTCGTCGTCTTAAAGGACAACAGACATTTAGACCAAACTATATTTTCTTTTCTATCTTAGTTTAACTTTAAGCTAAGTTATGAATGGAGGAATAGTTTGGAAGAAGAGGCCTTCGTTACAGAAGCCCTCCTGAACCTTCAATAGGTATAGATCCCTATATTTTAACTTTTGATAAATGATCCACCCCTTAATTGGTAATTGCAGCTGATCTAAACCATGATAGCTTACATACCAGGTGCATATAGGTAAGGCCTAATGTAAAATCCCAATCATAAGCCCACCTAAAACCACATAAATGCATGACACATAGAACCAGAGTGGCACGGACTGGAAGCCAACCAGCCTACAACCTTCGATGTGGGAACCTGCTACTCCAACGCTGGTCTTCAACCTTCATCCAAGGGTCGCCTCCTCTGCGTAAATCAAGGGATCCCCTCTACATGCTGATTGAAACAGTTGTTGCTGATGAAATCAACAACTCTAATCGTTATGGGATTACCGCTGTGGAATTACCGCTGTGGATTATAAGACTTTGTTTTCCAAGGGATTACAGACTCAGTTTTCCAAGGGTTTACAGACTCAGTTTTCCAAAGGATTAAAAGCTTACCGCAATAGGATTACCTGCGAACAGTGTGGAATTTCCAAAAACATTATGGAATTATAATTTTGGATTTTTTTTTCCACTTGCTGGATTACATCAAGATCAGAGACATTTGGTGGTATCTTTTCATGTTGGACCTCATCCCCGTGGACAGGCGATGAGTTCCAAAAGGGGGGACTGTAGTGATACAACCTTGACCTTTGAAACACTTCTCTGATCACTCTCAGTAATGAACTTTTTGGGAGTTATTCCTGAAGGGACAATAATACTTTTATTAGTTTTAATTTGAATCAAACATCATAAATTAAGTCATCCAGAGACTTCTTTTAATTTTGTTAATTCAAATGTCATCAAATGAATAATTTTATTTGTAAGAGCATCAGTACATTTTAATGTCAGATAAATCAAATACTCTGCTTAATTCAAAATGTTGTACATGGAGGATTTCTCCTCTCCTCTCGAACTTGCATGTGAAGATAAAAGGAACACTTTATCTCATTCATTTTAGCTTGAGCTCAGGACAATCTAGACACCCAAAGACTTTTGTTTTTGTCCTATTTAATAATCAAGCTATTATCATTAATAGGTCCCATATGTGATGCTTAATGACGTTGTTTTAATCAAACCAACAGTATTTTGTTAAAGTGTTAAAGCAAAGGAATCAGTTTTATCATAAAATGCTGACATCTGAAACTAACACTTTATCTTTCTGACAAACTAATCTTTTGACCCCCTTTCAACATGTTGATGTCATCTTCACATCAACTTATGATGCCATTCTGCCAATCAGAAAACAACACATTTTCTGGGTCACGTCTCAGTTAAAACCTTCACATCTTACTTCTCTCTCGAGTAGTTGCTGGAAGAAAGTTGACATGAATTGACTTTCTCTTTGAAGCTGAGAACTTGGACCAAGCGTCAACGGTCCAGTTCAACAGCCGAATTAATAGCAAGACTGCTGTTAACTCACCTGAGCTTCT
>JBBPBX010031354.1:0-13148 GCA_038048925.1 Garcialebias charrua
ACTAATTTCAAACATGTTGAAACTTAAACCTAAGGGAAAAAAAACACTTTTTCCAGTTCTAGAGCTGAAATTTAAAAACAATTAAAAAAATATGACCAACTGAACAAAGAGGCTTTAATTTGAAACTCAAGTTGTGTGTTTTATCATTTCAGTTTACTTTCTTTTTACTTATCTATAAAATCTGATTTGATTTCCAGGTTTTATACTTATCATATAACACATTCATATTTTAGTGATTTGGAAAAAGAAAATGCGAAACATTTTAATTTGGATAATTAAAACTGTTTTGTGTGGGGCTTTATGGAGTGGGATTTTCATAAAATAAATTATGTTATACGTAATTATTTTTGTTGATATTTATAAGGGAATAATCTCGATTTAAACACAACATCCACTTGTTTTTATTATTGTGATGTAATTTTAACTGGTAAACTCATCTCATGAACAGAACTGCTGTTGCCAACATTCACCATTCTGTATGAATAAACAAATAAATAAATAAATAAATAAAAACAGGAGTTCTGAAAGTTCAATTTCACCACAGATAATAACAGCCAAGTTTAATAGCTTACAACCAGACCTCATCTGGTTATAATTGGTCTATTCATAACAGACAATATTAGCCAAAGCAACGATCATGAGAATATAAAAACACTATATTGTAAACACTGAAAAAACAACTTTTATACAAACTCAAAAAAAGGAAACTTTATCAAAAATGTCTCATTTGTACATAGTATTTTTAAAGAGCAAGGCATACTAGACATTAGAACTGCACTGTTGTTCCAGCCATTTCCCATTTCATATAATGTTTTTTTTTTATTAAAGCAAAAGTCAAAACAAGAAAAAGGCATAAACATGTTTGTCTAAAACAGGTCTCTTGAAAATGAGCCCTCGTGGCTCGGTGAGACTACCTGTATAAATAAATGTTGAATGAATAAACGTCAGTTTGGAACTTGAATTTAAGTTGCTCGTTTTATTTACTGCAACCACAAGATGTTTACTTCTGATGAGGATGAACGAAGGAGAAGAGGCGTTCTCGTTCTGCTGCACACTCAGAGAAAGTCATTAACGGGGTAATGATTATTAATGAGATCAACGTAAAATTCATGTGGTGAAATATGGGCCTGTTATTTATTTTATTTTATTTTTTTGCATCACATTCATAACCAAAAGAGGGACTTAATTTAGTTTTTTTTTCATCCAAGGACACCTGTGACACTCGTGGGCTTGACTCGTGCATGTGTGAGAAACAAATGCATATTTGAATCAAGCACTGGAATAGAAAATACTGCAACAATTCAACGTGTAAATAATTTATCCGAAATGTGTGGCTGTGCACCTTTGTGATAAGTGAGGGGCTTTTCTCCCGCTTCATTTCCTTCTTGGCTGATTACTGCTCACCTGGTTCATTGTTATAAGTGTTTTCTGATATTTTTGCCTTCAAGGGTAGAAAATGTGCACTTCTTTCCATCTGTGGTGATGTTGGTAACATTTGAGACATTGTTTATAAAAATACACGTAGAACAACCAAAATGTCCTGTATCACAAATACAAATAGATTTCTATAGCAGGTTTAGTTTTAACTTGTTTTCTGGTTAATTAAAGAAACTTATTCAATCAGATCACTTTTAATCTCAACACATCACAAGCTTTAGCTAAAACAGACACAAGTCTAGACAAAAAAAAGTAATTCTGCTTATCCTTACATTGTTATGTTCTGTTTTGAGGGAATAATGTAACAACTTGAGAAAAAATCTGAAAGAACTAAACAGTCACAGTGAAATTTTTAGTCAAAATTACTTGTGTCATGAGGGAGCTATGGTGATTACTTAAGATCAAACAATAAAACGCCTCCAAACCTTTTAAGCATAGCTGAGGTTTGGATTTCAGACTGTTCCAGAAATCCATTAAAAGTGGTCCGGGCAGGGATGTAGGACGAGCTATTGACAGGAAATGTGCCGGTAGCGATAAAATGCGACATCAGATACCACATTCTGTCTATACAGTCATCGTGTTGGTGCCATGAACATTCTTGTCCCACTCAGCTCTTTACTTTTTAATGACTTAGATGTAACTGTTAATTCATAAATCTGTTCTCCTGGTGCGATCACAGCATTATTCCCCATTTTGACCTGTTCAAGTTCAATAATTTTTATTATCCCCGAGGGGCAATTTGTTTCAGTCAGTTGGCACATAAACCATCCATAGTAGACAAGACATTAAAATAACTGTACAGAAATCATCATTGTTCAGTGAGAAACTGGAATGCTACAGGAATAAATGAGTTTTTCAGTCTGTTTGTCCTACATCTGGGCTGCAGATACCTGCGTCCAGATGGAAGCAACCTGAACTCTCCATGGAGTAGTAGATGATCAGGATCTGCCAGAATCAACCTGGCCTTGTTCATTGACCTCGTCTTGTGTAGGTCATTGAGTGTTGGAATGAAGGTTCGTCCTTTTAATGGTTCTAGTTATATCAGATTGGAGATCTCAGTTGTTTAAAACCCTAGCAGGTCTGAGGTCTAAATGTCCGTGTTGGTACAATTTTGAATTTACCCTTATATTTCATCATAAAAACTATTTACCTATATTGTTTGGTATCATCTTTTTCAGCACAACCTCAGCTTCATGATTCTACAGTCTTTATTTCATTTTGACAAAATGCATTATCACATTGGAGCAAAAATAACATAAAAAATGAAATCCGTTTTAGTAAAATATTGATAGGTTTATGCTGGTGAAGATTCTCAGTCGTCCAGGACATGATAAAATCAAAAAAGGCGTTCAATACAGGATCAACTGGACTTTATTTGTTGCAGAAAACGTTTTGACTTCTGTCCAGAAGTCTTTTTCAATTCTGAATGAATGGAAGCTGTGAGAACGAGAAGTTTTATACAGGCTGACAAGTCACGCACCAACATATGAAATTGGAAACTGAAACTGTTCAAATTTTGGACCGAGAGCACAGATGGTTTGAGAGGGGGGTGAAGGAAGCTGTGTATGTTAAGAGAGAAAAACCTTCTCTTAACAGAGGAGGAGGTCTGAGATTTCAACTTTCTAAGACTTATAACTCAGTTTTGGATTTGATTCCGAAACGTTTTACACTGGATGGGAGCAGGGATGTCTTGTCTGTAAATTAGACTAACAAAGTTCTCTGAGTAGCCTCTGTTGTTGTTTGGGAGGTGTTTTTTGTCAATTTACATACAGTTTTGTGTCTTCTACCAGAGACCTCAAGGGAACCTCCTACTGTTAAGGTGTGATCTTTCAATTTACATGTATGTGTTACAAACCCCCTTCTGTTAAGCTGTGATGTGTTGTTTTGTCAATTTAAATAGAATGGGCATGTTAGGTATTTTGTGGTGTTATTTCAGTTTCCAATTTCATATGTTGGTGCGTGACTTGTCAGCCTGTATAAAACTTCTCGTTCTCACAGCTTCCATTCATTCAGAATTGAAAAAGACTTCTGGACAGAAGTCGAAACGTTTTCTGCAACAAATAAAGTCCAGTTGATCCTGTATTGAACGCCTTTTTGATTGATAGGTTTACTATGAAATTCACAAAAATATTTAACAAACTATTTTGACAGACTAAAAAAGAAAATGTCATTGGTAATTTTAAGAATTTGTGTACAAACTTAGTAAAAAATGAATTAGAATACAGTACATATTTGTGGGCAATTTCCCATGCATGTTTTTACCACTACGTGTATTTACAATTTGGGTCAAAACACCATCTCCATCAGAAATTCTCTGTGTTCCCCCTTTTCATTCAGACAGACCAAAAACCGATTACAAACTCTTCACACACACTATTGCACACTAACTAATAAATAAAAAATAAAAACTGCAATATCTGAACTGTCAATGGTGCTTTTTCACCCAGGATCGCCATAAATCCATCGGCAAAAGTTTGTGCTTCAGTTTTTCTGCCGATCACGGATCAAAATGGATGACTGCTTTCTGATTGGTTGCTTCAGAATGTGTTGCATTCAGGAAAATCGGAAAAATGATTTTCATTTCGAATTCAGTCAGTTTTTGGTCATAAAACATCCAAAAAATGCATTGCACGTGCGTAAAAAGCGCACAGAATATGGCCACTACTATCTGTCATATTTCTGGTTGTATTTTGAAGTAAAGACAAAACAAAATCAATATAAAAACAGTACTTTTATAAAGTTAGGAGTCTCTGCTGTCCAACAAGACTTGAACTGAACACTTCACATGCGTGTTCTTCATTTACAGAGACTATTTAAAGGTCTGACGCCATGCCCGCATCTCTGCGGGAATCGACCCCAAAGTTAGGGAATCATTCTCAAGCCACTGTATGTTGGGGTGTGCAAGGATCCAGTTTTTATCCTATTTCCTTCTGATTGTATATGCTTGTCTGAATAAAGCACATTGCCTCTCGTTGTTTTGCTGCTGATCTTCCAACCTTTTTACATGAACCTGCTAACAGCCGTGCTTTTTCCAGGAGAGATGTATTAACACGAATCAAAACAAATATATTTAATTTAACCAAAAACATAGCACAATTCACTTTTCTGGATTGTCACTCATTTGCAAAAAATCTTAGAAGTGTAGGAGTTGTGGTTTTTTCCCTGGTGTTGTGTTTGTATCTGTGTTCCCCTGATCCTCTGTTTCAGTCTTTATAAACAAAATGGATGTTTTTTTCAAATAGGAAGGCGGTTCCAGCAGATCCTCCTCTGATTTTATCTTCAAATGGTGTCCCTATTGAGTTTGTTGATTCCTATAAATATCTGGGTATCCTGATCGATTCACATCTCTCTTTTAAACTCCACGTGGAAAACCTAGTGAAGAAACTGAAAGTTAAACTGGGTTTCTTTTTCAGAAACAGATCATGTCTATCACTGAATGTTAGGAAACGCCTTGTATCTGTGACTTTCCTTCCCTCCATTGATTACGGTGACATTCTCTACATGAATGCTCCTACAAGCACCCTGCGGATGTTGGATGTTGTCTATCATGGTGCACTAAGATTCATAACTGGTTGTGATTATCGTACCCACCACTGCACCCTGTATTCACTGGTTAACTGGACATCATTAACCTCACGCAGACTCTTCCACTGGTACATTTTCATCTTTAAATCACTTCTTGGTCTGCTGCCCTCATACATCTCCTCCTACATGTCTTTGCGTGAGTGCAGCTACAGTGTGCGCTCTCAGGACATGATTACCTGCAGTGTTCCGTCAGTGAGGACTGAACTTGGAAAAAGGGCCTTCTCCTACTCCGCTCCTGCTTCATGGAATATCTTACAAAAAGATCTGAAGCTCTCGACCTTGACTTCTCTAAATGGTTTTCAGAATCTGTTGGAATCCTGGCAAAAACCAATGCAGATTTGTTCCTGTCTTTGATTTTATACGTCTACCTTATAATGTTTTGCTAGTTTTTTGATACTTTGTTAAAAAAAGAAAAGAAAAAAAAATCTTTTGTTTTTTTCTCTCTTTTTGTTTTCTATTGTTTATTGTTTGTTTGTTTATTGTTTAATGAAATTCTATCACTGCTGTTCATTGTTCTTTAGTTTTAGCAGGTCGCTTTCGTAAATGAGCCCATGAGGTTCAAAAGATTTACCTGACTAAATAAAGGTTGAATGAAAAAAAATAGGGGTTGTGTTTCTTTAATATCTAGATCTATCTTGTGTCATGTTTTGTCATGTCTTGCATCCTCTGTCTCTTTCTTTGGCATCTGTGATTACTCACAGTTGCCTTCACTTTGTCTAATTGGTATTTCCTGTATACAAGTGTGTCTGTGTTAGACCTCATCCCAGCATTGTCTTCTGTTCACTGGTGATGAGTGATGACATGTCTGTATCGTGAGTACACCCTGATCATTATATGTTTGTTTTGCTGCCTTTTCAGCTCTTTGTGTTGTTAATAAATTATTTATTTTATATATATCCATCCTGGGTCCTTGCCTGCCTGCCTGCACCATTGGGTGCACCAGCCTTTCTTAACAAGATGCTTAAGGCCTCTTAGTGAACCTGTGCTCTAATAATTAGGTTTAAACAGCAATTCATTTTCGTTCAGTTCATACATTTTGCTTGGATTACTGTAACTTTTTTTATATTGGGCTTGAGTATCAATACTGTATATCAGTTAATAAGGTAATCTTATTTTTAATATTTACAACGTATATCTCTAGAGAGAGGACTGGAAGCCAAAAGTTGAATCCACAAATGATGACCACCTCTTAGTTGTTGTTGTTTTTCAGTACCGTTTTTAGGTTTCCCCCTCCATGTAAACAACTGGGACATTTTCCTGATTAAAAAAATAATGTATAAATACACCTCAGAAAAAAAAAGTTTTTCACATGTTGAGCTTTGTTGATTTATATACAGTAGTCTTGTCCTGTTATCTTTAAATGTTCATTTTCCTTCATTACATTTAGTTTCAACTTGTTTTCTTGAGGTTTTCAAAAAGGTAACATGTAGTTGACAAAGTAATGGCCTGTTAGCAAGTTTGGTGGGTGTGTAGGCAAAACTTTTGTATCAAAACATTTTGCTTGTAGACTCCAAAAATACAACATGGCAAAACTGACATTTTGGCTTAAATTATGAACAAGACCAAACAGAGAAGCTTTGTCCATCTTTTGTTGTTGTTGTCATTCAACCTTTTATTTATACAGGTTCATCTCATAGAGTTACGAGGACTCATTTTCAAAAGAGACCTGTTTTTTTAACCATTTATTAATGTTGATAACCTTGAAACATCATGCCTGTTTGTTCAAACTTTAAGAATTGTAGCATCCAGCCTTCTGACAGAAAAATAAGTTATATAGCGCCATATCTGTAATGATCTGCCTGTTTTATTTATTTGTTTTATTCTATCATTTTGAATCAAATAAGTTGTTTTTTCCAAGTCATTTGACCATTTAATCATACTTTTCAATCTTTACTTCATTAATTTTTGCCAACTTTAAATATTACCATTGTAATAGCTGTTTTGTTTGTAAATGCAATATTCAAACTCAATTTCTGCAGCTCTAATTAGCTGATGAGTCGCAGCAAATGAGCTGCAGTCAAACAAGCTTCAGAATGAAAAAAAAATAAAATTAAAATAATAATAATAATTTAGACAAAATTTTGAATCTCGGGACTTCTGTTATTCAGAAGTTCTATTCCAAAGTGCAAACAAGTAACTGTGTAGAATAATGACACATTACCACATTGAAACAGCTTTAGAGCTGAGGCAATCTTCTTTATTTCATGTTGGGCAGCAGAAAGAACTCTAATGGAGACGCCAAACTAATGATATGAAACACTAAAACATCCATCCATCCATCCAGTTTCTTTCCCCGCTCTTTCTTTCCGGGTCGTGGGAGCACTAAAACGTTACACTCTAATTGTTTTACAGCTTTTTTTTTTTTTTAAAGCACATCCTCACAGAAAACGTAATATTACAGGAATTTAAGCTAATGCAGCTGCAGGGCACTTTCTGGTTATATTACTTTAAAGCTGATATGTTTCCAGCAGCAGCTCTGATGCTCAAACACAACAGCAGATTTATACCCAATCTAAGGTTTATTTAGTCCTCAGGAGAAAGACAGACAGGTGTAAATAAAGCTTCGAGCTGCTCAGGGATTTTAATAATTTCTGAGCAGCTTCAGCACTCTCAGTTGCAGCAACAAGTTGCTTGTAAGTTCTGTAATGGGGTGTAACTTTACATCGATATGTCGATTAATGATTCGAATATATCGTGGCAAAACTAAAACATCGAATCATATCATCATCTTTAAAATATTCTTAATTTAAAATTCTCAAGGCACATCTGTATAACCATTTCCGTACGCGGCTGCGCTCTGCGGCCGCCTCAGCAACATGGCAGACAAGGTAGAAAACACAGACAATGAAATTTACTCTCATGCTGGATTTAAATCAACACTGTGGCAATATTTTGGATTCTGACAGAAGGACGGCTCAACAGACATATGCAACAGGTGGCAGTGCGAGTTAAAATACTCTGGAAACACAACAAATTTGGTCGTTCACCTGAAGAAGAAACACAGTATTGATAGTAATGTTATGTAAGCTCAATATTTTTGTTTCTTTATAACTGAAAGGTCATCAGGGCACTTTTAAGTTAACTGGCTTAAAAAATGCACTTAAACATGAGAAATGTGAGACTTTACTGAACAGATCAATTTTTATTTTTTCATTAATTAAGAAAGAAATATTTAAATATCTGGTGCCTTTAATAGAAATAAATTGGTTCAATCTTATCTGAATTGTTTTTGTAAATTTATATGTAAATGAGATGGGCATTTGATATTGCAATATATTGATCGCAGACTTGTGAATCTAATCAAAATCGTATCGTGACAGAATTTGTGATCTTGAGAAAAATCGTATAGTCATACAAACATATCAATATAATATTGTATCGTGGTCAAGCTGCTGTTTGTGTGCTCAATTAACTGAAAAAAGACTAATATCATATTGTGTCCTTTTTGTTTCCAGATATTAAATTGCCCATTTTGTTTTTCTTTTCTTCTTTCTTTACAAAAAACCAGCAGGTGTTCTCAGGCCTTATAAATTCGGCTTAAAGCGACCACCTATAGCGATAACATTAGCATACACTCACCAGCATGCTGCTTTTCATAAGTGCACACTTTGAGCCACTTTACATATTCTGCTGATACTTTCCACACTGTATGATAATGGTATTCATATCAATCCTGTTTCATAGTTTATGTGATGAACTCTTCTCAGTAAAAATATGAAACTCACTCACTATTTCCCTATAACACAGATGAAAATTTTACATTTTCATAGTTAGATAAATGATTAATTCAACTTTTGATGTTTTCTATGTCCATCCATCCATCCATCCATCCATTTTCTTCCGCTTATCCGGGGTCGGGTCGCGGGGGTAGCAGCCTAAGTAGGGAGGCCCAGACTTCCCTCTCCCCAGCCACTTGGAGCAGCTCCTCTGGGGGAATCCCAAGGCGTTCCCAGGCCAGCCGAGAAACATAGTCCCTCCAGCGTATCCTGGGTCTTCCTCTGGGTCTCCTCCCGGTGGGACATGCCCGGAACACCTCACCAGGGAGGCGTCCAGGAGGCATCCTAACCAGATGCCCGAGCCACCTCAACTGGCTCCTCTCGATGTGGAGAAGCAGCGGCTCTACTCCGAGTCCCTCCCGGATGACTGAGCTTCTCACCCTATCTCTAAGGGAGAGTCCAGCCACCCTGCGGAGAAAACTCATTTCAGCCGCTTGTATCCGAGATCTTGTTCTTTCGGTCATAACCCAAAGCTCATGACCATAGATGAGGGTGGGAACGTAGATCGATCGGTAAATTGAGAGCTTTGCCTTTTGACTCAGCTCTCTCTTCACCACGACAGACCGGTACAGCGCCCGCTTCACTGCGGACGCTGCACCTATCCGCCTATCGATCTCACGCTCCAGTTTTCCCTCATTCGTGAACAAGATCCCGAGATACTTAAACTCCTCCACTTGGGGCAGGACCTCCTCCCCGACCCGGAGAGGGCACGCTACCCTTTTCCGGCTCAAGACCATGGCCTCGGATTTGGAGGAACTGATCCTCATCCCGGCCGCATCGCATTCAGCTGCAAACCGCTCCAGTGAAAGCTGTAGATCACGAGCTGATGAAGCCAATAGGACCACATCATCTGCAAAAAACAGAGAAGCGATTCTAAGGCCACCAAAACGGATCCTCTCAACACCTTGGCTGCGCCTAGAAATTCTGTCCATAAAAGTTATAAACAGAATCGGTGACAAAGGGCAACCTTGGCGGAGTCCAACTCTCACCGGAAACGAGCCTGACTTACTGCCGGCAATGCGGACCAAGCTCTGACACCGGTCGTACAGGGACCTAACAGCCCATATCAATGGGCCTGGTACCCCATACTCCCGGAGTACCCGCCACAGAACCCCCCGAGGGACGCGGTCGAATGCCTTTTCCAAGTCTACAAAGCACATGTAAACTGGTTGGGCAAACTCCCACGCACCCTCCAGGACCCTGTTGAGGGTGTAGAGCTGGTCTAGTGTTCCACGACCAGGACGAAAACCACACTGCTCCTCCTGAATCCGAGGTTCGACTATCCGACGGACCCTCCTCTCCAGAACCCCTGAATAGACCTTACCAGGGAGGCTTAAGAGTGTGATCCCTCTATAGTTGGAACACACCCTACGGTCCCCCTTTTTGAATAGGGGAACCACCACCCCAGTCTGCCAATCCAAGGGAACTGCCCCCGATGTCCACGCGATATTGCAGAGTCGCGTAAGCCAACACAACCCCACAACATCCAGAGCCCTAAGGAACTCAGGACGAATCTCATCCACCCCCGGAGCCTTGCCACCGCGGAGCTTTTTAACCACCTCGGCGACCTCCGCACCAGAGATTGGAGAGCCCGATCCAAAGTCCCCAGGCTCCGCTTCCTCAGTGGAAGACGTGCCAGTAGGATTGAGGAGGTCTTCGAAGTATTCCGCCCACCGACTCACAACATCCCGAGTTGAGGTCAACAGCACGCCATCCCCACCATAAATGGTGTTGGTCGCGTACCGCTTTCCCCCCCTGAGACGCCGGATGGTGGACCAGAATCGCCTCGAAGCCGTACGGAAGTCATTCTCCATGGCCTCTCCGAACTCCTCCCACGCCCGAGTTTTTGCCTCAGCAACCACCCGAGCCGCATGCCGCTTGGACTGCCGGTACCTATCTGCTGCTTCCGGGGTCCCACAGGCCAAAAAGGCCCAATAGGACTCCTTCTTCAGCTTGACAGCATCCCTCACCGCCGGTGTCCACCACCGGGTTCGAGGGTTGCCACCACGACAGGCACCAACAACCTTGCGGCCACAACTCCGATAAGCTGCCTCGACAATAGAGGCGCGGAACATGGCCCACTCGGGCTCAATGTCCCCCGCCTCCCTCGGAACGTGTTCAAAGCTCTCCCGGAGGTGGGAGTTAAAGCTCCGTCTTACGGGAGACTCTGCCAGACGTTCCCAGCAGACCCTCACAATACGTTTGGGTCTGCCAGGTCTGACCGGCATCCTCCCCCACCATCGGAGCCAACTCACCACCAGGTAGTGGTCAGTGGACAGCTCCGCCCCTCTCTTCACCCGAGTGTCCAGGACATGCGGCCGCAGATCAGATGAGACGACAACAAAGTCGATCATTGAACTACGACCTAGGGTGTCCTGGTGCCAAGAGCACATATGGACACCCTTATGCCTGAACATGGTGTTTGTTATGGACAATCCATGACGAGCACAGAAGTCCAACAACAGAACACCACTCGGGTTCAGATCAGGGGGGCCGTTCCTCCCAACCACACCCCTCCAGGTCTCACTGTCATTGCCCACGTGAGCGTTGAAGTCCCCCAGCAGAACAAGGGAGTCCCCAGGAGGCGCACCCTCCAATACCCCCTCCAAGGACTCCAAAAAGGGTGGGTAATCTGCGCTGCCGTTCGGCGCATAGGCACAAACAACAGTCAGAGCCCGTCCCCCCACACGTAGGCGAAGGGAGGCTACCCTCTCGTTCACCGGGGTGAACCCCAACGTACAGGCACCGAGATGGGGGGCAACAAGTATGCCCACTCCTGCTCGGCGCCTCTCACCAGGGGCAACTCCAGAGTGGAAGAGTGTCCAACCCCTCTCAAGGAAACTGGTTCCAGAGCCAGAGCCATGCGTTGAGGTGAGTCCGACTATTTCTAGCCGGAACCTCTCAACCTCACACACTAGCTCAGGCTCCTGTGTGAGGTTGAGAGGTTCCGGCTAGAAATAGTCGGACTCACCTCAACGTTTTCTATGTCACTCTGCAAATGAGTAAAATACACAAAGACAACCAGAATGCATTTAGTTAACAGAGAATCTTGTTTCACAAAAGTATTCGACATTAAATCACTCTATACTTTAAGACAGTCTAAGATAGCATTTTTGGTTTTACCTTTGTTGGCATTTAAATGACATTAGGACTAATAATTATGATTATTTCTTGCACATTAAAGCAAGTTTTTATTATTAGCCAAGAGTTTTAGTTTGCGTCAAACTCTGCTGAATGGGACTGGGGTTCAGATTTTTATTAACTTTTGTTTAACCAGGCAAATCCCACTTAGATCACAGATCTCTTTTGCAAGGGAGGCCTGCAGCCTGAAGGCAACATGCATGTTTTGGTTTTATTCAATACGATTTAAGACTAAAAAGTTTTCCTATTAAAAAATACCATACTATTTTATTTATAGAGCACTTAAAACTGCGACAAGGCCAACCAAAGTGCTGAAAATGGTCAGTTTGCTCTGTGCGTGAACAGAAAAAAAGAAAAATGGATTGAAGTCATTTCTAGAGGCCTCTCAATTATTTCTAGTTGTGGAATAAAAACAAACATTTGTGTGACCTCAGATCCAGTTTTTTACATCTGGAAAAATAAAATCTTTGTAAGCAATTCAATGTGATATGGGCAATGCGTCAGAAAAATGACAAACATAAAATCTTGCAGGCTCCATGCAGCCGCAGCAGTTTATTGACATCTAATGTGACCCTGTAGGTCAGTTCTTTGTAGATCTTCAGAAGACCATAAACTTCAAAAGCTCTGATATCATTTGCTAACCAAAACCTTTTTTTAGGCTAATGTGACATCCATTCAGAACATGATCCTTCAGTGAGTCAACGGAGACAATGAGGACACACACACACACACACTGTGGAGGTGAGCTTGATGCCTGTGATCTGTTGATTTAGGAACATAATGCCACAGCTGCCCTCTGTCATCCAGTGCAAGCAGCTAGAAAAGGACCTTTGTCACCACTCACCTGCCTCTCATTCTGCTTCTGTCAGTATAATGCTTATGCAAAAATATTTTTAGTCCCTTTCTCATTCCCTCTCATATTTCCTTTGAATAATTTGCTGAAAGCTGAAAATGGAATATTTGTTCAGTGGTAAATTTGTCTCTGACATAAAAAACTTTTTTTTTTTTCATTTCTTCATGGCATTTATATGATGTGTTTGCAACACATCAGCCACTACAAATCTTTCTTATGCCATCACTACACGTTTTGTCAAGACGCCCATAAATGACCTTGCAGGAAAATGATGAATATCATCAAAGTTCATGCTGGATAATCCAGGTAGAAAATTCAGTCAGGTCATCTGGATTATTATTATTATTATTATAATA
>JBBPBX010031354.1:13229-34586 GCA_038048925.1 Garcialebias charrua
TATATAATATATATATATATATATTGACGTTTCGTCCTTTGTTGTGGCTCCTCAGACTGATGAAGTCCTTTAGATGAAGGATGAAATGTCTAAACATAAAAAAAAAACTTCCAGATGACCAGACTGAACTTTGTTGAATAATGATGAATAATTTTTGCAGCATCTCTTAATGTCCCAACATTTTGTATAAAGCTGAGACTGATTTAAAGAGTATAGAATATAAAGAATGCACAAAACAAAAAATGCAAAGTTGCATCATAAATTTCTGCGGGGCCTTCGTCATGCTGACACCACCATTTGTCTCAGTGTTTAGTAAAAATACAATCCATCAAGGCTCAGTTTGAAATCCTTGCCTTCTCCAACACTCATCTCAAGTCATTGAATTTGCGGCCAGCTTTGTGGCAGCGTTGATAGAAAAGCGATGACAAAAATTCTCGTGCTCACCCCATTATCAGCCCTCTTCATTCTCAGCCAGCACACACAAAAAAGGTTTTCCGTCAGAAAAAGACAGCTGCTGTTCGCAGGTATGGGCTTCCACTCGACTCTCTCAAGTAGGATTGCTTTTCACATTGTGTTATGGATGAAAGTGAAATGCTGAGTTGCAGTCAGACACATTGTCGTTCGTGCACACAAACCAGAGAGCAGAGATTTTAGCAGCACACTCTTGACAGGTTATTTTAAGGTCACGGTGGAAAATAATCTTAAAAGAAAATGTTGGCATCAAACAGCTACAACATAGTCTGACGAAGCTACATAAAAGTGCTCTCTTTCAGCATGGACTGGCACAATATGATGTTATGTGGCTAAAATGTAGCAATAATACAGCCTTTTAATTACCATTCAGACTGGTGACCTAATCAATGGTGTATTATTCATGTCATTCAGCTTCTGGTTTGTTTGGATGCGTGAGGCTTTCAATATCTGATTAGCCTTTTTATATAGACGTGAAAGCAATCCAGATAAAATACTTTGCTTCAACACTTTCTCAAACAATAAACATAAAGCCGTTTTATTAACTGTGTGGGGGAGATGAGAGGTTGTTGCAGTCAGCTTTTTTTTTCTTTTTTTCTTCCAGCTGATTTTGAAAAACACATCCAGGACAATAATGTTTATCAGAGCTGCACATTTATTAAATTACTGTATTATGTTCAGCTATGGACACAGAAAATTTCCAACTTTGTCGTCAACAGATTCAAACTTTGCAGAGATCTTCTTTCTCGTTCAGTAGAACTGAATTTTTTTTTAAAAAGTGATCCTTGTGGCACTGCTGCTGTCACAAGTTTGGGAAGAAATAATACATAATAAAGCCCAGTACTTAAGAGGTAAACACCTATACTTATAAGATACCTACCTGATATTTATAGGGTACATACCTAGTACTTATAGGGCACATACCAGGTACTTATAGGGTACATACCAGGTACTTATAGGGTACATACTGTACTAGGTACTTATAGGGTGCATACCAGGTACTTAAAGGATAAATACCTGGTACTTAAAGGGTACATACCTAGTACTTATATGGTACGTACCAAGTACTTATAGGATATATACAGTACTTGGTACCTGGTACGGGGTAGCTGTGGCTGACTGGTTAGAGCAGTCGTCCAAAGCAAGAGTTGGGGGTTTGATTCCACTAACAGTCCCATTCCAAAGTGCCCCTGGACAAGACACTGAAGCCCTCATTGCCTTCGATGTGTGTCCCATCAGTGTGTGAATGTGTTAAAGCACTGATTATTCTTTGTACAGAAATAGTAGAGTGCTGCATGAATGACTGTGACTTTCCTTCCCTCCATTGATTACGGTGACATTCTCTACATGAATGCTCCTACAAGCACCCTGCGGATGTTGGATGTTGTCTATCATGGTGCACTAAGATTCATAACTGGTTGTGATTATCGTACCCACCACTGCACCCTGTATTCACTGGTTAACTGGACATCATTAACCTCACGCAGACTCTTCCACTGGTACATTTTCATCTTTAAATCACTTCTTGGTCTGCTGCCCTCATACATCTCCTCCTACATGTCTTTGCGTGAGTGCAGCTACAGCGTGCGCTCTCAGGACATGATTACCTGCAGTGTTCCGTCAGTGAGGACTGAACTTGGAAAAAGGGCCTTCTCCTACTCCGCTCCTGCTTCATGGAATATCTTACAAAAAGATCTGAAGCTCTCGACCTTGACTTCTCTAAATGGCTTTTAAAATCTGTTGGAATCCTGGCAAAAACCAATGCAGACGTGTTCCTGTTACTGATTACTGCTACTGATTTTCTACATCCATTTTATAATGTTTTTGTTAAATATTTTGTTTTTAATTTTGTAAAAAAAAATCTGTATTTCTCTTTTATGTTTGTCTATTGTTGATTGTTTAAGGAAATGTCTACTGTTACTGTTGTCATCATTCTTTAGTTTGTAGCAGGTCGCTCTTGTAAATGAGTCCTCGAGGCTCAATGAGATTAACCTGATGAAATAAAGGTTGAATGAGTGATATAACAGAAAAGGATGTGTTCCACTCTTATTTTATTTATTTACCTTTGTTCTTGGTCTGTGTCATCTTTGTACAGGCCCACATCTGGATGGTACCAGCTCCAAAGTTGACAGACCATCTAGGACAGGAGCGATAAATGTTTGAGACTCGAGCCGGTGTAGTTTTTCTCCCGATGCCAGGATGTCGGGATCTGGACGTGGTCCTACAAACACACGAGTGACATAATCACAATAAGTTTTGACAAAAGAAACAGGCATACAAACATTAACTCAGGTTATGTTCGCTCTGTAAAGCGTGAAGTGCAGACATCTTTTCCCCACAGTTCTGGGCTTTTGTACCACCACCTCGCTGCAGGTTCAGGATGGATCCCCTTACAACATAAAAAATATGTCAAATAAACTTAGAAATAAATAAATGTAAATGAGCAATTTGGTAGGACACTGTGGGACAGATTTGTGAGAGTTAAGATTTTTACGTAACTTGCAAATACTACTACAGTACCGGTAACTGATAGTGGTTGAGCCTGCATTTTTGATACCACCATTTATGATATAACAGAAAATAATGTGTTCCACTCTTATTTTATTTATTTACCGGTACCTTTGTTCTTGGTCTGTGTCATCTTTGTAAATCTCGAGTTCAGGCCAGTGCAGGAGGAACATTTGGCAGCTTAAAAAAAAAAAGAAGTTGTTACAATTCCTTTATCAGCTGCAAACCTACAGAAATAATCTAAGAAATCAGCTTTTTCTTTTTCAACACCCAGTGAGATCTAAAACAGATCAGAACTGTTTTGAGCACACATATATATATTAATACTTGTTATAACATATTTAGCTTTAAACAAGTAATAGACTGTATATATTGATTCACTTAACACATCATTTATAGAGTATACACAGCACGCTACACACACACAGAGTGATGGAAAGTAACAAAACCTGCAAAGTGCAGCTTTGTTCTCTTTTAGTGATATTTCTTTATTTCTGTTAAGAAGAAAGCATTTGAACATTACATGGACACAAACGTGTTTTTGGCACTAATGGAACCTCATAAAAAATACAATATACATTTTTATACCATATCTGTCTCAAATATTCCAAATAATTTATCACATTAAATTGGGCTTTTTTACACTGTTTGTATGTTGCAGCAGGAGCTAACGGTTAGCTCGCTAAGCTAGCTTCGTTTTTTCTTACCTTGAAAGCTGTGTGTCTGCTACTTCCTGTTGTAGTGAAAAAGACGTCGGTTTTAAAAAGTCTTCTTGTTGTAAAAAGTCTTCTTGTTGCAAACAATAAATCATCCGTGTTTTTAATTCATGTCGAGCACGAGCTGCTTGGTACAAACCGTGTTAAAAACACAGCAGGCGTTGTGTTGGACAGACCTGACATGGGTCCTCCTGACAAGATTTAGCGGACCTATTTCCGCCTGCGTAAAACTGTGTCATTGTGACTAGTCAAAATTATAATTCAAGATATCTCGTACGTCATTCTGACTAGTCATAATGTGAATTCTAGATATCTTAAATAGAAACGCCGTCTACATGATAAAATATTTAAGATATCTTGAATTCATTTAAAGATATCTTAAAAGGAATTTTGACTAGTCATAAGTACAGTTCTAGATATCTGAAATTGATTTATGACTAGTCATAATAGCTATTTAAGATATCTTGAATTACATTTTGACTAGTCATAAATACATTTTGACTAGTCATAAATACATTTAAGATATCTTAAATGATGATGTAATTTAAGATATCTGTAATTGTAATTATGACTAGTCAAAACTAAATTTGAGATATCTTGAAAGCAAATTATGACTAGTCAAAATTAACTTAGAGATATCTAGAATTGTATTTACGACTAGTCAAAATTCATTTCAAGATATCTTAAATTGAAGCCTCCATTCAACTCATGGAAATTCATTTCAAGATATCTTAAATTGAAGCCTCCATTCAACTCAATGGAAAATCTGACGTCATTTTGACTAGTCAGAATGTAATTAGAGATATCTCAAATACGAATTTTGACTAGTCAAAATGTAATTCAAGATATCTTGAATAGCTATTATGACTAGTCATAATTCAATTTCAGATATCTGGAATTGATGTGCCGTGAATCCGATTTAATGTTAAAAGGGCTTGCCATAGAACGCCCCCTCTCTCTCTCTGATGCTAAGGATGTTCATGAAGATCATTTTGTATTTATTGTGCTGGAAGCTGTGCAAAACAAACTCCTCTGTTTGGCATTGGTTAGACATAAAACTTTGTTAGAACTTACCTAACTTTATACAGGTAGTCCCCGAGTTACGACGCAGTTCCGTTCCTATACGCCCGTCCGTAACACGGAAATCGTGGTAAATCGGAAAATACGTCCAAACGACCCCTCATACGTACAGTATTTTTACCAAGCACTTAACACATTACCCTACATATTTATCAAAACACATATTTGGAGCCATAATGAAGGGGGGAGAAAAAAAAGAGTTAATTTCTTACTGGGAGCTGGTCAATTCTTCCTCCGTCTGTTAGCATGTTAGCTCGTGCACCTCTGAGCTCCTGCAGCTTCACGCGGTCCACAGCATTTACAGCAACGTCTGTTAGCATGTTAGCTTATTGCTAGCATGTTAGCTCGTTGCTCAGCTGTAGCCTGTCTTCCTCGTAAACCTCCGCTCAAAACAACAAGGTCTCCTGTATTTCCACGTGCGGTCCAGCGTTAGCATATTTAGCATATTAGCCCCTCCTGACCTCCTCTGCTTCGGTCTGCCTGAGGTCTTCTGTAAGTTTCCAGCGCGTCAAGCTCCCCCCTCCCTCCCGTAAGTTTCGTTTCGGTACCGTATTTTCTGGTGTAAAGGCGCATAAACCACGTAACTTGAAACAATGCTTTTCAATGGGAGGGCGTTCGTAACCGCGAAACGTCGTAACTCGAGACCGTCGTAACCCGGGGGCTACCTGTAATAAGTCCATCGCAAATTTTCAACCCACCACATTATTTCCAGTAACATGCTTTTGACGTGCTCTCAGTCACACATAATTAGAATAGAAACACCTACAATAATAGTCCGACCAACCACCCAGGGGCTATTGTTAGACCAAGGCTGTACATTTTGTACAGTATGAGGTTCTCACTGAAAGACTGATGCTCTATGAGGAACTTACTGACTTTATTCATGGTGAACAGAACATGGGTTGGGAGCTATTATCCAGGGCGTGTATGTATTTTTGTGTGTTTGTGTGCATGCAGCGTTCCTCTGGTGTCTGAGGCTCTGTGCCAACAATGCACGTTTTGTGAAAGTGGTAGTCTCCAGCAGAGAGGCTGTAACTAGCTGGGCCTCTCGGGTCACTCTCTTCGCCGCTGCTACACACACTTCATCTGTGTGTACACTCACACTCATGCATGGACACATGCCTGCATGAAAGCACAGAGAGAGCTACTTAGTAGCTTTCAGGCCCCCAAGGGCCCTGCAGAATATTCCTTTTCACTGTGTTCCACACCAGCGACAAGTCTTAAATCTGAACTACTTTCAAGATGTCTTTGAAAAAGTGTGTGTTTGTGGTGTGTGTGTGTGTGCATACTTGTGTTTGCGACAGTGGAGTAGCTGAATGAAGTGGCGTGCTTTATAGTTTTGTCATAACGCATGAATGCTTTGCCTTCTTTCCAAATGATGTTGATTTATACTGGGATGAAAAACAAACCAAGATTAACCGCTGTGGTGATTTAAAAAAAATCCAAACTATTCTTTATTTCTACTTGTTTGAGTGTCATCTTTGAAAATTAGGGTAACGTTCTAGTAATGATTTAAAACGACCACACAATAAATCAAGACTTGTGGCTGTTCGATTTTGAAAAAAGATGTCATTGTTCCTCTGTAAGATATTATATTTTAAAACTAAAAAGTGGTTGTCCAACAGTGAGCTGTAATTTTCGGGGAAAAACAAGTCATAAAACACGAGACTGTCTTGTTGCTAGGATAAAAGCAAAAAAAAAAAGTAAAAGAGCTCATAGATCAATATTTTAAATAAATTAAACATATGTGTAATGCATCATGAAAGCAGGGAGGGCGAGTTAAACTTATGTTTGACATGAGAGTACCCGGATCAATGTGAACAGTTCTGGAAATGTGATTACACCAAACAAATTCAAATATGAAGACAAATAATCATAAATATAAAAGGCAAAATGAGTATTGTTTGATTAGTCAATTAATAATCAGTTTTAAAGGCTGAGTAAAACAATTAAACTTTTTCTTTGTCCACATCAGATGGCACATTACATCAAAAGTGAAATGTTTTACAAACTTGAAGCAAAAAAAAAAATTTCTAATTGCCATAAAATGCCCAAATATTAAACTATAGCGATTTACTCATATTACTTTCTTTCAACCTTAAGGCTGATGATTCGTGGTGGTGGTCTCCAGCTACAAGTACTTGGGTGTACACATGAATGACAACCTCAGCTGGAGCAACAACACCACCAGCCTGATCAAGAAAGCTCATCAGAGACTCTACTTCCTCAGACGGCTGAGACGAGCTGGTCTGAGAAGCTCAGTCCTCACCTCCTTCTACAGGTGTGCAGTGGAGAGCATCCTGTGCTCCAGCATCAACGTGTGGCATGGAGGCTGCACAGCTGCAGAAAGAAAAGCTCTGCAGAGAGTGGTGAAGGCTGCACAGAAGATGTTGGAGTCAGTCTCCCCACCATCACAGACATCTACACCTCCAGATGCAGGAAGAGAGCCACCTGCATCATGTAGGACGCCACTCACCCAGCACATTCACTTTTTGCCCCGCTCCCCTCAGGCAGGAGGTTGAGGAGCATTAAGTGTGGAACCACTAGACCAAGGGTCTGCAACCTGCGGCTCTGGAGCCACATGCGGCTCTTTGGTCCCTCTGCAGCGGCTCTTTCAAGCTTTGACCAAAACTGACATAAAACTGAATTTTATAGGATGTTGTACCCACAAAAAATGACTAGTTTAACAGTTTTCCTGTCAACTCCTTTGCAAATATGTGGATACTAGTACTAATACACAAAGTAAATTATACTCACTTTAACTTTATGCTTTATTCTTCAAAGTAGGATACGCAATTACCATATTTTTTGGACTTATAAGGTGCACCAGATTACAGTATAAGGCTCAATATCAATGAAGGGGTCTGTTTTCATACATAAGGCGCATTATCAAAACAAAACAGTCAGATAAGTCAAACTTTATCCAACTCATTCACAATAACCAAATACAATCGGTTTGAGGTCAGTAAGCACAACCAGAATTCATACAGAAGACTCACTGGATTATAAGGCTCACTGTCAATTTTTGAGAAAATTAAAGGATTCTAAATGCGCCTTATAGTCCAAAAAATAAGGCACTCCACAATTTTATAAAAAGCACATTTGTCTGCACAGTTCACTTTTATTTTTTATTTTTTTTATTGGCAAAATACAAGACGTTGGACAGATGAATGGAAGATGAATGGAATCCAATATTTTCTTTTGTCTCAAAATGTAAAAATATCAATAAATGTTAACAATCCTTAGATGTTTTTAGTTTTATAATTTCACACCTACTGGCCAGAAAAGCCCCTCTAGCAAGCTTAAAATGGCCCATGGGCCACCAGTTGATAATGACAGTTGTAGCAGGTATTGCAGCTCTCGACACGTTTAATTTAGTGAACGAAAGAGCAGAAGTGGCTCTTTTGATCATAAAGGTTGCAGACCCCTGCACTAGACTGAGGAACAGCTTCTACCCTGAGGCTGTTAAGACTCATGAATCTCTAACCAGGATAATCACTGTGGAAAATCACACCATACTGCTGCACTGTTTCATGTTGCTGTTCATTCGTGTTCATCACAGACTCGTGTTCGTGCTGCTGTTCGGCGTAGTGTTTTGTACTAGTGTTTAGCATATTTTAGTTGACATTTATCTTAGATCTTATTACTGTGGTTTTTTTTTATTTTTATTTTTTACATTTTATACTTTTGTTTGGTATCTGGGACCCTGTGTACACAATTTCATTCTACCTCATGTACGACATGAGATGTGAATGACAATAAAGAACCTTGAATCTTTGAACGTGTTCCTTCAATGAATGCTGATGAATGGACGACAATCAGTCTCTAGTCAAATAACTAAAAATATTCTGTCAGGCTCTCTGTGTTGTCTGTATGCATTCTCCCCAAGGATTCAGAAACGCTTACCGGTACCTGTGATTTTGGATCCCACCAGGTCCTTAATAACAGAAAAAGGAGTTGAACCAGGTCTCACATTGCTCTCCAAAAATGTGTTGTTTTTTTACTTCACAACTAAATAAAGAACTCAAAGCTGCGAGATTTGTACAGTCATATAACGATAGTACATGGTTTGGCAATCTGGATTGTTTCTCAAGAGAGTAGCAAAAACTTATAGCTCTCTTTATGGCCGAAATAAAACATTTCACTCTCAAACAGGCATTGTTGTAACAGATGAGCATATTTTCCTAACGCTAGACATCATGACTCCAAGCATGTTTCTCTGCATCACTCTGACTAATGAAAACACTCATGATCATGACACTTTGGTTTCATTTGCATGGCTACATTTGTTTATTTCAGTAACTTTTCAAAAATAGCTTGGCCTGGTTTAGAACAAAGCATGCAAGCAAATTACAGGAGAGAAAGATTCACCCAGGACAAATGTTCCAGAAACTGAAAAAGTTTCCTAATCATCGTAAAGCTGATGATCAGACAATGCCGTGCATGTTGCTAAACAGTGTTGTGGAATTTTCTATTGAGACTTATTAATAAAAGATGAGAAACCACAGTCCAGCTTATTTGCATTTTATTGTTCCCTGCGCAGGAAGAGAGAAAGACACACACCTTATTATCGGTCAGGTATACAGCTTTCAACAGTTTGTGGCTGCTACCTTTAAACATACTGAATAGATTATACACTCAGCTGACTATACAGTCAACTGATAACAAGCAATCAATTATAATGAGTCATGCATTCATCACAGTGCCTCGGGAAAACAGTCCAATAGTGAAAACGTATAGTTAGACAGAGAACAGTCCAAAAGTCAATGGTCAACACATTTTTTTAGCAATAACAGTAAAAATACTGCAGCAGCACAAAAAATCATTAAAATTACCTTTAAATAATTTTCAATAACAACCCACCCTTAAGATTCTATTTAATCTTAAAAATAAGAAAGAAAATTTAGCACATTTATCAGAGGGGATGAGCATGTATTATCAACAACTTAAATGTAGACGAAGGCTCACTCGAAGACTTCAGATCCCTGTTTCATGGGTGTTGTCAACACTGCGTGTAAAACTCTTCATTTATTAAAGTGCAAAAGGAAAAAGAATACATTCAGCTGAATATAAAGACAAATATATGAAGACTATAAAGACACAAAGGCATTAAAATTATTTTAATTAGGAGCTTATATGCTTTGTGATGACAGATCTAGCAGAAAAACTTGCAAACTGATACCTCAAGTTTTTCTGGACCCAAGACTTGATCAGTGGGCTTCTCTGGGAGTGGTGACGCTTCTTGCAGTTCTGGATCAGCGTACATCATCCGCCAGAATGTGGACATCAGTGGGCAAACATGATCAGAATCAGAATGCTTTTATTATCCTTGCACATTAGTACAACAAAATTACTTTCCAAACAGCCGTCCTAAAGAGGGACAGAAGTGTGTAGGGGGCTGCAGATTCTAAGCTGCGCTGCCCTTGTTGCTTAGAAAAGGGGAAGAAAACATGAAGAGAGCGAGGTATAAAAAAGATCTCTCACATCGGGGCCTTAACATGGCACGGTTTGAGGCATCAAAATATATCTACCACAGCAAAGCAACATAAATAGACATAATACATATGTGTGTGGAGTGGGTAGCAGGTGGGGGGGGGGTCCCAGCATGGCCGCCAGGTGAGCGACACAGCCCTTGATGCCTTTGCATCTTCTAGGCTGTTGTGCCAAGTGAGGCGAGGGAGGCCAGTGGAGGCATTGCGTTTGAGGGGAGGTCATAGTACAGCACGGTCCAGAGCCCTGTCACCCCTCAGCCATAGTCCTGATAAGAGGTGTTTGTTTGTCAGCCAGCTCGGTTGAGCTCTGTCGCAGGTCCATGACCTTAGAGAAGGGAGGGGGAACAGAGCAACTTTGTTTCCATAACAAGGGGAAATTTGAGATAGTGATGATCACATAGTCGATCACATAAAAGGTGATGATATAATGTTTCTTATGCCCCTTTTCCACCGGTCGGCGCGGGCCGGTTATTGCGTAATATGTGCATCGCAGACACCCACTTTACGCCATTTCCACCGGATATTCCAAGCTGCACCGCACCAGAATTCTGGTCTCATTTCAGACGAGTGACGACCCGCGCTCATGCGCGCCGGGAGGACGAGTCTGTGTGGACTGGAGCTGCTTTCACGGAAGCGAGGGAGCGAACACGGAAGTACTTTACGTGATTAACACGGTAAAAACAATTATTTGTTTTTAAAATTATAGCAAAGATGTGTCTTCAGCTGAACGTGTCCTTAATAAATTCACGTAGCGGTCAAAACTGCAGGATTTAAAAAACTAGGATCGTCACGTGCACGCGCGCGCGAGTCGGGCGGCTTTATTTCCTTAAAATGTAGCTAAATAAACAGATATAAAAATATATTTCATAGCTGACTTTATAGCACGAGTGTTCCTGAGCTCCTGAGCGATTTGCAGCCGAGTGTGATGCGGCCGGGATGAGGATCAGTTCCTCCAAATCCGAGGCCATGGTCTTGAGCCGGAAAAGGGTAGCATGCCCTCTCCGGGTCGGGGAGGAGGTCCTGCCCCAAGTGGAGGAGTTTAAGTATCTCGGGGTCTTGTTCACGAATGAGGGAAAACTGGAGCGTGAGATCGATAGGCGGATAGGTGCAGCGTCCGCAGTGAAGCGGGCGCTGTACCGGTCTGTCGTGGTGAAGAGAGAGCTGAGTCAAAAGGCAAAGCTCTCAATTTACCGATCGATCTACGTTCCCACCCTCATCTATGGTCATGAGCTTTGGGTTATGACCGAAAGAACAAGATCTCGGATACAAGCGGCTGAAATGAGTTTTCTCCGCAGGGTGTCTGGACTCTCCCTTAGAGATAGGGTGAGAAGCTCAGTCATCCGGGAGGGACTCGGAGTAGAGCCGCTGCTTCTCCACATCGAGAGGAGCCAGTTGAGGTGGCTCGGGCATCTGGTTAGGATGCCTCCTGGACGCCTCCCTGGTGAGGTGTTCCGGGCATGTCCCACCGGGAGGAGACCCAGAGGAAGACCCAGGACACGCTGGAGGGACTATGGCTGTGTCTCAATTCAGGGGCTGCGTCCTCATGAGGACCCAGCCTAGCTGGGCCGAGTAGGCCACGCACTCACAAGACCGGGTGGGCTGAGCGAAACTGCTGAAATGGGACGGTCTAGCCTTCAGGTTTGCCGGCATTGAAGTGGGTGGGGCGTTCTCTTGAAGTGGGTGGGAAGTTCTTGTGTGCGCGCTTTGTGTGTGTGGAAAGAGAAGGGACGCCGCCAAAATATATTAGTTAGCTGAATACATGTATATATATTAGTGTTTCTGAGTTTACTGTTTGTTAAGAACTGATTACAAATCAGCTTATAAGGGGCGATCTGTTAAAAGCCAGAGTGGACCTACAAAATGCAACTTGTCCAGTAGCTCAGTTAGTAAATCAACCTGTGATTGGTGCAGAGATACTTTTCTCGAAGCTGGTTCGAATCTCACTCGGTGCGGTTAAAACTTGTTTTTACGTTTGTCTTTTATTGGATAAAAAAACGAGGACTGAGATTAAAAGGAAGGAGTTTGTGAAACTCCTTTTTTTTTATCCAATAAAAGACAAAAGTAAAATAAGTTTTAACCGCACCGAGTGAGATTCGAACCAGCTTCGAGAAAAGTATCTCTGCACCAATCGCAGGTTGATTTACCAACTGTGCTACTGGACAAGTTGCAATTGGTAGGTCCACTCTGGGTTTTAAAAGATTGCCCCTCAGAAAATCCTTGCTAAGCACGTGTAAAATAATCTGATTTGTAATCAGTTCTTCAAAAACAGTAAACTCAGAAGCACTAATATACTGTATATTCAGCTAACACATTTTTTTTTGTCGTTTCTGTAGTTAAATTTTAATGAGATATATTCGAGCTGAGGTTGTTTGAGATGACTAAATAAAGGTTGAATGAATATTCGCGCTGAGGTTGTTGTTAAAACGAGCTGATGACTCAACAACACGCAGCAGCCCCGACACTGCACGCAGAAAGTCCCACCCCCCCGCGAAATCTCTGCTGGCGCTATGAATTCTGGGATAGCCTCCGTCTGGAAGGATTCACGGATGCATCCTCAGATTTCGACAGGAAGTAGGCTGCATTCCTCGGCCGCATGAGGAGGAGTCTTCGAATTGGGACAGTCCTCCGCGCGGGGCAATGACGTATGCGGCCGACAAATGCGCACTCATGAGGACCCAGCCCCTGAATTGAGACACAGCCTATGTTTCTCGGCTGGCCTGGGAACGCCTTGGGATTCCCCCGGAGGAGCTGCTCCAAGTGGCTGGGGAGAGGGAAGTCTGGGCCTCCCTACTTAGGCTGCTACCCCCGTGACCCGACCCCGGATAAGCGGAAGAAGATGGATGGATGGATGGATGTTCCTGAGCTTAACCGTTCCTTAATAATGTCACGTAGTCGTCAAATCTGCTGCATTTAAAGTGTTTTGTTTTGACTTCTTCCAAACCTGTCGCGTGCGCTACAAAAATAAATGATAAAAAATCGAATTTTATTTAAAATAACTCCAACAGGTTACAGTTTGTACATGAACATCTTGTGATTACATTCTGTTAGTTAAAAAAAATCTGCACAGAAGGGTACAAAAAAGCTGTGGAAACAGAGATGTGAGCTGACCCGAATTGAGCCGATCTGATCCGACCCAAGCCGAGCGGTGGAAAAGGGGCATTATAGTTTTGGGCAGCACGGTGGCACAACTGGTAGAGCTGCTGCCTCTCAGCGAGAAGGTTGCCGGTTCAAATCCCGGTCCGGGGCCTTTCTGGGTGGAGTTTGCATGTTCTCCCCGTGCATGCGTGGGTTTCCTCCGGGTACTCCGGTTTCCTCCCACAGACCAAAAAACATGCTTGTTAGGCTGATTGGTGACTCTAAATTGACCCTAGGTGTGAGTGTGAGAGTGGATGGTTGTTTGGTGTGAGTGAGACAGGTCCCTCTTGTAAATGAGTCCCCGTGACTCAACGAGGCTAGCCTGTATAAATAAAGGTTGAATGAATGAATGAATGAATGAATGAATAGTATCTAGAAGCCATGTTTAGGCCTTTCTTTTCTTTGGTTGAATCTCAGGAATTATTATGCTCTTGGGGAGAGGTGGGTGAGGGGCTCAGTGTTGAGAGGGGCTCAGGATGTTGCATGTGGGGTCCCAGAGAATGGTCTGCAACGGCCTGTGAGAACCTGGAATGGTCCTTGCCAGTGCCTGGTTTCCAGTTTCTCCTTTTAACTCCCTTCACCAGGATCCAGTCACCAGGGAAGATGGGATGCAGGGGAACTTCAGCAGTGATGGGAAGAGCCACCTCCACCATTTTCTGCGTATTAAATAGAGTTTGCAGAGGTTTTGGCAATACACAGACATTTCACTTTCACATAAATCAATAGAGAGATCCTTTTGTTTTGGAGGCTCTGCCTTGTTCTATTAGGTTTCCCAAACAAAATGTCAAAAGTACTGAAGTTAATTTTTTTGCCCTTTTTTATATTTATTTATTGACTTATTATTATTTTCTCATGCACACATACATAAGTACAAGAGGAAGAGCTAACATTTACTGTATCCTGCTGTGGTGTGAGAAGTAGGAAGTGCAAATCTGGAGGGGCCATGAAGTCAGCATGTGCCCCAGGAAACCAGTTCAACAGTCAAAACAGATAGTAACACAGAGAACAGTCCAAAAGTCAATGGTCAACACACTTTTTTTTAGCAATATCAGTAAAAACACAGCAGCAACACAAAACATCATTAAAATTAACTTTAAATTTTCATTAACAACAGTTTGCACTTTTATATGAACAAACTCAAGGCTTGGGGTATACATGTAGTTAGTCACTGACAGGTCTGAAGGATGGATACTGCTCACTGATCTCTCCAGCAGCTCTGAACTGTGAAGCCTGTTGTATCCGACTTCTCCAGCTGTGTTACAGGGCCACTCTGTGTGTCTATAGTTTGTTCAACACGGAGGTCCCCTCGTAAGGCCGTCCAAACTAAACAGGAGATGTATTCTGCTCTCTGTGGGGGTGTGGAGGAGCACAAGGAATTAGCATGCCTGTGTGTGGTGCAAAGGGGTGATGGTTCTGGAAATGCTCCTAGGTTAACACCTTTGTAGAGTGTTGGGTGAGATATTCTGGTTTCCGAGTGCAGCAGCTGGGGGTCTGTTAGCCACTTGTAAGGGCTCCAGGAGTTTAGTATGGATCAGTTATTTCCTGCCCACCCTCAAGTGACTTACATTTTAGATCACATTAGAGATTTTTGAGAAGTTTCATATCTCGGAAAGAAATTAAACAGGCATCTTTTCCAAAATAATTTGTTGAAGCTGCAAAAATGCCTTGGCCAAGTGTTTAAATAAAACATAAAAAAAATTTATTTGATGACTCACAAAATTGTTTATTTACTTTAAAATGTTTAATAGACTATATGCCACGGACATCCGTTCTAGCACTTCTGCATTCATGAGCCCGACCGCGCACTTCCGGTTAGCGGGAATGACACAAACATAAATGACTAAATACAATTAATAAAACATCTACATACACACCAATAAAAACTCTATACACATATAAATCCATATAAATCTACAGCGACGTTTCCCCTACGGATAGCCGCGATAAATAGTCGCCCCAACCCCACCCTCGGAACAGCTGTACCCACCGGTGGGCAGACACAACGGAATTCACGTGTAATAGTGCCAGTAGCGCGCAGCCGCTTCCCGTTTCGGGTCGTTGTCATGGTCTGCTAGGAGCTAACGCTAACAACAACGGCAGTGGATAGGAACCGGAAGTGCGGGATGTGGCCTATATTTTAACAGAAGTATGTCACAACTACCCGTGGCATATAGTCTATTGACCCAATGCATGGAATCTGGGTGTTGTCTTTGCCTCAGATGGAGGAATTTACTCTAAGTACCGGTATCTGGGCATCGACAGATTTGGGCCTTGTCCTCAGTAATGAGGGTGTCGCTTCAGTCAGTCTTGGTGAAGAAAGAGTTGAATCGAAATGCAAAGCTCTTGATTTACTGGTCTGTCTACCTCCCAACCCTCACCTAATGCCACAAAGTTTGGATCATTTCTGGATAATTCCTGAAAGAATAAGATCCTGGATACAAGCTTCCTTCATGCCTCCTGGACACCTCACTTTGGTGGTTTTCCTGACACGTCCCAGTAGAGGCTGCAGGGAAGACCCATAACTTGCTGGAGGAATTGTGTATCTTCTCTGGCCTGGGAACACCTTGGGTTCCACCAGGATAAAATCGAGCGTTGCTGAGGAGAGGGATGTCTGGGTTTCTCTCCTGGACTTGTTGCTTCCACAGCTCAACTACAGATAAATGGTAGAAGATTGAGATGGAGCCAAAACGGTTTTGTTTTCAAATCTCACCTCACACAAAGTGTTATCAATCACTGTCTCTGTATACCAAAATCACATTCTATCAATAGGTTTTGAACTGACTACATTAATGCACTTTACACAAATTAACCATTGATTTGCCATTTAATGAAGAGATTCTGAAGTGTTTAATGCTGTAATAATCAAAAAATGGATTTTGTATTGCATGTTACACACTTAAAAAGTGCTTTGTTGTTTTGATAACTCAATAAAGCTGTTGGTTCAAAGGCTGAGTTGCGGTTTGAACAAATATTGGGTCAAAATGTTTGACCAAGTGATCGGGCTGGAATTACTATATCATTCTTCTGCCAGTTTTAGCTATAACTTGCATAAATTGAACTTCACTGGAAATTTGCTTTAAAATGTAACAAGTAAAGAAACAAATAAAAACAACTTGTAAGAAGATAACACTTTCTTAACAACTTTAATTTACAATGGACAGCAAGTTTTGGCTCTTAAAATAATGTTATTTGGCGCTAGCTAACAGTTAGCATCACCTATCCAAGGTTCAAGGTTATTGTCATTCGCATCGCATGTGGTACAAGAGGTGGAACGAAATTGTGTACTCAAGGTCCCAGTCAAACCCAAAAATAGCAAAGATACAAAAAAGAAACAGTATAAGAGGATCTAAGATACGCTAAACACTAATAATGTAAAATAATATGTTTTATTAAACAGCAGCCTAAACACGAGTCTGTAGTGAGCCTATCCTTAAGGCTCCCACAGACTTGGGTCTACCGTGAGCCGCGTGGACACTGCTCGCACTGTCCACAGATGGTTGAGACTTCATACTCAGGCGTACACCTTGATGGGCTGCAGCCCAGCTCTGCAGGCAAGGGGCGTTAACCTTGGGGACAAATTGAGGTTGCCGATTGGTAATTTGCTAATATCAAAGTCAAAGTCAAAGTCAACTTTATTGTCAAAACTGCAATATGTACAGGACATACACAGGATTGAAACTGCATTTCTCTCTCAGTCCCTCGGTGCAACAGTAACCATTTAAACACTAAACACTAAACAATTAATAAACAAGCATAAAATGAAATAATAAAAGTTTAGTACTGTCCTGAGTTTTTTGCATAGTAGTTTTTCATAGTAGTATAAAAGTATAAAAAGTTTCACCAACACCAAAAACACCAACATTTAATAAACATAATCATAAAATGAAATAGAGTGTAATACTGTCCCGAAGTATAAAGTATAAAAAGTATATCTATAAAATAAATGAAGGTTCTGGCATTTGACATTTGTAAAGAGTGACAAAGCAGCATATGAGGTTAATGTACACAGTATATGTATGAGGTAGTTGATATTGGTATAGAGACAAAGTGGCATTATGCAATAAGGCTAGTAAAAAGAATATATACTGTATATCAGCAGTAGTGTAGATATAAAAAGTCTAGATGTAAACAGTAGTAATAAATGTAAACAGTAGTAATAAATGTAAACAGTAAATGTAAACAGTAGTATGACTATAGGCAGTAATGTAATACAAACATTAGTGCAAATATGAGAAGTAGTGCAAACTGAATGAGCACATGACCGTGAGTTGAGTGAATGACCCGTATTGATGACACAGAGTCCAGTGTTAAAAACTTTGTGTTGTGTGGTAATGTGTGAAAGTTTTTTGTGATTAAGGCAGTACAAGTGGGAGGGAGGGCAGAGCTGGCAGAGTGTTAAGCATCCTGACTGCCTGATGAACAGAGCTGTCTCTCAGTCTGCTGGTTCGAGCCTGGAGACTCCTCAGTCTCCTCCCCGATGGCAACAGGCTGAAGCAGCTGTGTAGTGGGTGTGTGGGATCACCTGCCATGCAGAGGGCTTTCCGAGTGAGGCGGTTGCTGTGTAAGTCCTGTAGTGAGGGCAAGGAGGTGCCGACAATCTTCTCAGCTGCTCTCACTATACGCTGGAGGCTCTTTCGGCAGGATGCAGTACATGCACCAAACCACACCGTGATGCAGCTGGTCAGGACACTTTCTATGGCGCCCCTGTAGAAGGTGCACATGATGGGGGTTGGAGCTCCAGCTCTTTTCAGCTTGCGGAGAAAGTAGAGGCGCTGGTGAGCCTTCTTGGCCAGTGATGCAGTGTTCCTGCTCCAGGACAGGTCCTCTGAGACGTGCACTCCCAGGAACTTGGTGTATATACCTACTGGAGTGATTGACAGGTTGCAAAAAAACAAACAGAGAGCTGGCAGCCCAGCCGCAACAGTGTTTATATGTTGTTAAGAAAACGTTATTAAAAAATAAATAAAAAAAACAGGGCGCGCTGGCCCTGAAGCCCACATATCAGTCCGGCCCACTGGGAAATCTCCAGACCCTCCCACAGCCACACCAGACCTGATTTTAATTCTCTCGTGACAAATTCCTTCATTTCTCACAATTCCAGTCATGGCGTCAACAGACAAGGAGGAAGACATCACTTACCTCTTGGCAAAAAACAAAACAAAAGAAAAGGCCATTAAACCAGACCAGGGATGAAGAAGCGGAATTTAATACATTGGTGTCACGTACAAAACAGTCCGTCACCAGGCAGTTTATTGTGCGACACAGAGTGCGCGTACATGGTCGTAACAATTGATCTTTGCGCTGACATGCCTTGCGGGCGTCCACTTCCAGCCTAATCCGGTACATGTGGACCTCCGCAAACTGAAGTTCGCCCGAGTATGTGGGAGCCTTTACATTTGCTAAGAATATTTTGCTTTAGAAGTAAAGGCTCCCGTATAGCTCTGCATACGTCCATACGTAGCTGTACGCACGTACTACGCAGAGGTACAAGCGTATCCCTGCAGGGCATGTACGCGCAAAGCTCAAGTTTTACGACCGCGTACGCAAACGCGTTGTCGCACAATAAACTGCCCGGCACCGGACTGTTTTGTATGCGACACAAATGTATTAAATTCCCCTTCTTCATCCCTGATCTGGCCTTTTGTTTTTTTTTTGCCAAAAGGCAAGTGATCGCTTCTTCCTCTGTTGACGCCATGACTGAAATGATGAGAAATGAACAAATTTGTCACGAGCGAGTTAAACTCAGGTCCAGCGTGGCTGCGGGAGGTTCTGCAGATTTCCTGGTGTGCTGGTCTGATGTGTGGGCTGCAGGACCAGCGCTCCCTGTTTTTTTAAAAGAACTTTTTATTAACATATAAACACAGAACACCACTGCGGCTGGAGCTGCCAGCTCGCGCCTCCCCCCCCCTGACATGTCAATCAATGCAGTAGGCGTGTCAGCAAATGACCAATCAGCTACCTCAATTTGTCCCGTAGGTAAACGCTCTGCGCTGCAGCTGCTCAAATGACGTCAAGAATTTGGTGCGAAAATGCGAGAATGTACGCGAGAACGTACGCTGGGGTGTGGGCTGAACTGTCTGCATACAGTACGCACGTACGGACGTACGTACGCACAGCTATACTGGAGCCTTAAGAGTTGCCCCAAATTCTGATTCTCTGCTGCCTGTTTCTGGTTTTGAGCCAGATTCAGTCACAGATTGGAGGATTTCTGAGGACCGAGACTCCTACTATGTGAGAGTCCATTCTGTTTGTTATGAGTGTGAGAAAGAGCATTAACGTGTGTGTCTATGGAGACTGTAGTTATGCTTGGGGGGGTAACTCTGTGACCCATTCACATGGTTAATAAAACATTCATAGAAGCAGAGGAATGTTATGGTTTTTGTGCAAGTGTGTGCGGGCAGTTGTGTGTATTTGTGTGTGCATGCTTGTGTGTTCTTGTGTTGGTGATGTTGAGCCCCCTACAGTGACCCCACGGAGTGCACCATTCTGTCCACAAACAAAAGGTTGGCTGTTCCCCCATCCTGTTTTAGCGGTGGACTGCTCCAAAATCGACAACCATTTGCCGTTGAGTTAACCAAATATTTCCCCTTCTGCTCTAAATTTGTCTCAACAAATGGTTTTATGTTTATGTTAACTTTTAGATTTTGATAAAGTTTCTCTGAACTCACAGGTGGTCCTGTAATGAAAGTTCAGAGAGCAAATTGTGAAATCCTGGTCTACCACATGACAAAAAAAGAAAAACCTGAAAGAAAGCACAAGACTTTCTTATGGTTTCACCTCCTGTTACATTTTGACGTTTTGCATGAAACAAAACAAACCTACAGAACAGCAACTCCTTGTGGGAATATTGTTTCATGTTTAATTGACCGCTTCAGATTCACTTTGGTTCATTTCTGTTCACACAGCCCGTGGCAAGGCACAGAAAGACATATTGTGTTTAAGATCTCACAGGCCGACTGTTTTCTCTGAGCATGGCTCAAACCACTTGACAGGCAGGCAGATTGGTCATGGGGGGTGGGGGGTGCGGGGAAAAAACACAAGCCTGTTTCAAACACTAGCAAACTGACCCTAACATCTTTGTTTTTACATCTCAAACAGAACTTTGAGTCTCTCACAAAAACTTTATCTCATTATATCCATCAACTAAAAAAAAATCTGTTCTTCCGAGTTTGCGGTTTATATCTTATAAGGTTAAATCTTATACAGGTAGTCCTCGACTTACGACGGAGATACATTCCTACGCTGCGTCGTAACCCGAATTTCAACGTAAGTCAGAACATACGTCCACACTGCACCTTATACGTACAGTACTGTATTTTACCAAGCACTTAGCCTATCCTAACACAGTACCCTACATAATTATAAAAAAAACACATACATTTGAGAGCCATAATGAAGGGGAAAATAGTTAATTTTCTACTCTGGAATGCTGGTGAAGCCATTTTCTCCGTTCCTCCCTCCCTCCTCCGGATTCTCCATTCGTTTACGTCGTAAAACCGCCGTCCATAAAACAGCTACTTTTCCACAGCTGCTGCCGGTCCAGCTTGGTCCAACAAGTTTTGTTTTGTTTTTTGAATGTCCAGAGGACCAGATTTAGCTTTTTTAGAGAGTACAGAGCAGCTGTAGCCTCCGCAGCTAACCGGAAACTGCCGCCAGAAACTGCGTAACTCAGCTTTTCGAAATAAAATTTTCTATTTTTTTTTTTAATGGAGATGCGTGTTGTAACCACGAAACGTCATAACTCGAGACTGTCGTAAGTCGAGGACTACCTGTATATATATAATATATATATATATATATATATATATATATATATATATATATATATATATATATATATATATATATATATATATATATATATATATATATATATATATATATATATATATATATATATATATATATATATATATATATATATATATATATTATATATATATATATATATATAT
>JBBPBX010031355.1:0-20701 GCA_038048925.1 Garcialebias charrua
CTACAAATACTTGGGTGTACACTTGAATGATAACCTCAGCTGGAGCAACAACACCACCAGCCTGATCAAGAAAGGTCATCAGAGACTCTACTTCCTCAGACGGCTGAGACGAGCTGGTCTGAGCAGCCCAGTCCTCACCTCCTTCTACAGGTGTGCAGTGGAGAGCATCCTGTGCTCCAGCATCAACGTGTGGCATGGAGGCTGCACAGTTGCAGAGAGGAAAGCTCTGCAGAGAGTGGTGAAGGCTGCACAGAAGTCTGTTGGAGTCAGTCTCCCCACCATCACAGACATTTACACCTCCAGATGCAGGAAAAGAGCCACCTGCATCATGAAAGACCTCACTCACCCAGCACACTCACTCTTTGCCCCACTCCCCTCAGGACGGAGGTTGAGGAGCATCAAATGTAGAACCACTAGACTGAGGAACAGCTTCTACCCTGAGGCTGTTAGACTCATGAATAAATAAATAATAAGAATAATCACTGCAAAATATCACATCATGCTGATGCTGATCTGTTTTCTTGTTGCTGTGTTCATCTGTGACCATCTGCTCATACAGACTCATGTTCGTGCTGCTGTTTATAATGATGTTTTTCCACTACATTAGGGCTTAGTGTATTACTAGTTGATGTTCTCTTAGTTAATTCTAGATGTTATTACTGTTTTTCTCTTGCATTTGTTGTTGGATGACGTAACTGGGACCCCGTGTACATAATCTCGTTTTCATCATATGTACCACATGCGGTGCAAATGACAATAAAGACTCTCTGACTCTCTCTGACTCTGATTTTTTTAATCAATTGAAGGATTTTACAGCTGTGTTCAAATGACGAGGCATCTCTAGCAGCAAAAGAATTTATTGATAAAGACACAGTTTACAGGAATAATCAGTGAAAAAGAGCATTCATATTATCTTTGTGTGCACAGTTCACTTCACACAAAGATTGATTGAGGAGCAAGAAACAGACCTGTCCCCTTAGAAGTTGACTCTGGAATGCTGGAATTTTCTAGTAGGTGCCTTGCAACACATTATTATGGAGATCAGATGTTCTACTGCTTCTTCTGGCCTCTGATTGGTCAAGTCACTGATAAGCTTTGTTTAACCTGGCCATCAGATATTTATGCCCCTTGGCTGTCTCTTGGAGGTCTGATGTTTTGTGCTTCTGTATGCGTGACTCTTTAGTTAAATCAGTTTAGATAAGTTTGTGTGTGACTACCTGCAGTGCCTGGCCTGCCCATCCTCCAGGGGTTTCTTCCTGCCAGAGCTGGGACAAAGAGCTGGGACAAATAGCTGGGACAGAGCTGTTACATGTCCAGACCAGACCAGTTTGCCTGCATTCACCTTGTTTAATGTTCAGATGATTTTTAGAAATGCACTAAGTCTTACTTGTGTGTGATAATATACCATACCATACATACCATTTTATTTATAAAGCACTTTAAACAGGAACAAGTCCACACCAAAGTAGCTAATAACAGATAAAACAGATAATTTCAACTTTATTTTGCTTATTTCTGCTTATTTCAGATTTTTTGCAATTTCAGATTGTTTCAGATTATGCCGCTTTGTGCTTATTGCTGCTAGTTTGAGCTTTTTCTGCTATTTTAGCTACTATTAAGCTGTTTTATGCTGCTAAGGACAATGTTTATGCAACTAACGCATTACATTTTAAAAAGATCAAGGTTGACAGGGTATTTGCGCTTAGCCTGGCTCGGTGAGGGCGCATTATAATGCCTCCATGACTGAACACCCTCTCTACTGGTGCACTGGTGGCAGGAACAGCAAGTGCCCTCATAGCCACAGGATACAGCCTTGGGAAAACTGTTGAATACCTTTTCCAGAAGTCCAAACAGTCAACTCCATCTTCTTCAGAAGTCACCTGGATGTAGCGATTAAGTTCAGTCCTTACAGAAGAGCCATGGTCTGTAGTTTTTTTGGCACCTTTCTTTCGGTAGCCAGAGAAAAGGCGTGGAGTCTTTGCAGGTGGTTCATGTTGATCATCATCATCTCCACTGCTGCTGTCAGGAAGGGGGACTTTCTGAGCCTCTGCCAAGACTTGATCTGTTTCACACACACAAACAAACAAACAAAACAAAAAAACAAGGGTTACTTACAACATTATAACAGTAACAACTAATCACAAGAAAGCTTAAATATAATTTTAATACTGTATTATGACTAATACATAATATGGCGTAATTGAAAAACATGTTTTACTAGTACCTACCTATTAATATCTCTTTCACTTCATTCTTGACGTCATCAGTTGCAAAGACATCTTGTTCCAGCCAAAAGAGGCAGAATGATGGATCAAGGAATGCAGACATCAAGTAAAGGTTATCTCCAAATGGAAGATCTTCAGCAGGCTGAGCTGGCACATCATCCATTCTGACATTCACAAAGATGCCCTTAAAACGCTGATGAAGTGATGTTTGCAGCGCTTTTATGAAACCGACCAGATGACGAGTTGTATTCAGCATGCTGGTGAGATGACTGTTAAGGGACAGTACACAGGGGAGAGCTGCACTAACAGTAACTATTTTCTCCCCTTGTGTGAGGTCTGTAGCTTGAAGAAAAGGGGACAGAATTTCTACAAGTTCTTTAAGCGGACTCCATTCTCGAGCTGACAGGCAGAGCTCTTTATGTCCCTGAGTTTCCAGCAGAACATTTAGATTTTGGAGCTCCAGATCGGTGACTGCCTCCACAAGGCGAAGCGTTGAGTTCCATCTTGTTGATACAGCAGATGGGATGCTGTGGTTGGCTCCATATTGAGCCTCAAATGCTTCCTTCATGCTACATGTAGAATGCAGCAAACTGCAAAATCTTGTCAATTTTGCCATTGCATTGTTTATAGATTTTGTTTCTTTCAGTCCATCTCGCACAACAAGTTGCAGGGAATGTGCAAAGCACTGTAAGCGCTGCTGCCGGCAACTTCTCTGGATGGATTCCACATCATCCTGGAACTCTTCACTCGTTTCCTCCCATAAGTTGCCATTTTCCAGATCGTTGTCACCATCTTCACCATCAGTCAGAGTAGAGGGGAAACAAACTGTAAAAGCTTTTTTCATATTAGCAGCATTATCAGAGATGATGTAATCTAGTTTGTGTTTTATGTTAAAATTGTCACATATCTCTTCAAACTTTTCACTTATCCTTTGTCCAGTGTGTGACCCTGTGAAACGCTCACAACTTAAAAGGACTGACTGTAGTCTTGGGCCATTCTTCTCAAGTTCCATAAAATGAGATGTTATACCTAAAAAGCCACGCATGCTCCTGTCAGTCCAGATATCCACAGTCACAGAAACAGTGTCTGTCTTCTCTAACTTGGATTTTATCTTTGACATTTTGTCTGCTGCAAGCTCACTTATACGCCTGGTTACTGTGCTGCGACTTGGTGGGCAGTATTTCTCCTCTACCACTGCCATAAAGTTTTTAAAGCTGGGCTTGTCAATCAAAGACAAGGGGAGGTTGCAAGAAATAATAAGGTCCTGGATTATTGATTCAGTGATGGCCTTATGTCTTGGATGTCCATGGCTGTACACTTGCACTCCTTTTGGGTGAATCAGAAAGGAGTCAATGCTGGTCTGTCCTTCTCCACTTGTCACTTTTTTTGCTTTATTGAATTCAGAAAACCTGTAGATGAACATAGATATCTATTTAGAATAGTAAATATGCTTCTCAAACTGAACTGAACCACACACACACACACACACTCACACACACACACACGAACGCACACACACACACTCACACACACACGACACACACACACACACACACTCACACACACACACACACACACACACACACTCACACATACACACACACGCACACAAACGTGTTCACTTCAAGACCCCAAATAGGACCTAATCAAACTCACACGCACACACGCACAGCGCCGCTGCTACAGAGAGAGGGGGAATAAAAAGCGAAACTAGCTTATATACAGTCGTTTCATGTCATTTTTAATATAAATCTGCCTGTTTACTGCGGGCGCACATTAATGTCATCTGTATTCTGAGTGCGGATCGCGCGTCTTGCTCGGCTCACACATAAAAGCTGGACCGACCCGTCTTATGAAAGGGGCTAGTGACTTACCTTTCAGGGTGGGTTTTCACGTGGCGAATAAAATTAGATGTGGTGGAACCAGAGTCCTGTATTTTTATGCCACAAACGCTGCAGTTCGCTGCTCTTCTATTTGCTGCTTGTTCGAAGTTTTTATATCCAAAAGTTATGATGAACGGTGGCGCAGCAGAAGCATGCGTCCTCCTCCTAGCCGGCGAAGACATGATTTGTGATGGTGAGGCGCTTGCGTCACGTGACTTTACGTCCACGCCGCCGCGCGAGAGGAAGGGGATCAAATTAAAAATAAATCAAATTAAAAATAAAAGATTGTTCACGAGTCTCAAAGGGCGAGTCCGAGTCGAGTTGGAAGTCTTTTGAATGCAAGTCCGAGTCGAGTCTGAAGTCTCAGGTTTTTTTTTATGCAAGTCCGAGTCGAGTCTGAAGTCTCTGTTTTTGCGACTTAAGTGTGACTCGAGTCCGAGTCCCAAACTCGAGTCCCCATCTCTGGGTGGTACCGCAGTGTTATGACTGTTAGCAATCTGGCAGACCTCTGGAATGGTCTGTCCAGCCTTAAGGTTCTCTGTGGTTAGCACAGGAGAGTCCTTCGTGGCTGTGTCTAGTGACCACAGTACATTGTTGTTGATGTCCACTCGGACACCTAATCTTACCAAAATGTCGGAGCCTATGTAGGTTGCATGTGGTAAGTTCGGGACCACGAGGAACGGGTGATCCAGTTCTCGTTGGTTCCAGATTAGTTTCAGGTCAATGATCCCTATTGCGGTCATTACCTGTTTATCGTTGGGGTCTAACGAAAAGTGGAAAGCCTTTTTGTTCATATCTAGACCCAACTGTTTTTTAACTAAGGTTCCATAGAAAGCTTGGCTGATCGCTATTAAACTCCCGCGATATCTCTCGTTGAGAGGTAACGTTGTCTCGCGAGATGCTAATGCTAGCGCTAGCAGAGCCCCTAGCAAGTCAGCGTCACGGACAGCATGGCTTCGCCGGATGAAGTTGCTATAGAAGACGCCCCAACTACTGATGGAGGGTCTCGGTGCCGCAGACGAGACGCCTCTACATTGATGGAGTGTCCCAAACTGCCGACGCTGCCCCGAATGTAAAGACACGCGTGTAAACACCGGTGTGACGGTGTTGCCAGATAGAGTCCCACCCACCCAAAGCACTCTTTACCCGCAAAAGGCAGAAGGAAAATCGCGGTGAACCGCCCAATCTGGCAACACTGGTGAGTGACGGCTGCAGATTCAGCGCTGATGCGGATATTATGTTCAATTTTTGTTAAGTCCTGCGTGAATATCTATTTTTTTAACAAAGTTGAACGTTCTAAGGTCTAAGGAGATTCAATCAGTAAAATGAAGACATGTTAAAACAGAATAAAAGCCTTTTTGCGGCATAAAACCGATCTTTGAAGTTTTCTTGAACTAATGTTAAAATCTCGTCTCGTTCTCGCGAGATCTGTGATTTTCTCGTCTCGTCTCGTCTCGTGAGTTTTGTGTATCGTTACACCCCTAATATATATATATATATATTAGGCATGTAACGGTTGTAATGGGTTTACCGAACCGTATCGGTACACCACGTTCGGTTCGGTCCACCTGCGTACCGTTTCGGTTATTTTTTCACTCATTAAATGTTTTTAACGGGAGAATATATGCGCGCGGAACTAAAAATACCTAGGCGTGTTTCAGCACGGCACTATTATTTGTTGCATAGCCCCCCTTGCAGCACGAGGAGGAGGAGTAGCAGTGTAGCATGCTAACAACTATGGCTACAAACAAGCCGGAGCTTGAAGACCCTCCCAGCTCGTTGCGCTCGCCTGTTTGGGAACATTTTGGCTTTCCTGTTAAAACTCACGATGGGGAACGACAAGTCGACAAATCCAAAGCTGTGTGTCGTCATTGTTTCACCGAGGTTGGATACGTAGCAGGCAACACGTCTAACTTATTAACGCATTTGAAACGACATCATCCAAATGTGAACGTCTCATCCACAAGGAAGAAAAGCAGCCTGGTTCAAACACCGATAACAGCAGCATTCAAACAGCCTTTATCAGGTCAGTCCGATCGCTTCAAATCAATAACACAATCTGTTGGAGTGTTTATTGCGCTGGATCTACGTCCCTACTCTGTTGTTGAATGCACCGGCTTTAAACACATGATTAAAGTTCTTGAGCCCCGCTACAACATCCCATCACGTCAACACTTTAGCCAAAAAGTTGTACCAGCGCTTTATGAAAAAGCTAAAAGTGAAATAGTAAACAAGCTATCGGGTGTGCCAGCTGTGTCTCTCACCACGGATGGATGGACGTCACGTGCAACAGAAAGTTATTTAACTTTAACTGTACACTATATTACACCAGAGTGGGAGATGATGAGTCACGTTTTGCAAACGAGGGCTGTTTATGATCAGCACACTAGCACAAATCTTGCAGAGCACCTGAAGGAGGCTGTGCATGAATGGAAGCTGGAGAGACCTGGGACTACAATTCCTGTTACAACTGACAACGCAAAAAACATCACCAATGCTGTAAAAGAAGCAGGGCTGGGCCCTCAGATAGGCTGTTTTGCACATACCATTAACTTGGCTTCCCAAAAGGCAACAAGCATTAATCAGGTGTCAAGATTATTGGGCAAAGTCAGGAAGGTTGTTGGATTTTTTCACAGAAGCACCACAGCTGCCCACATCCTGCAGTGTAAACAAGAAATGCTCAATATTCCAAAGCATGCACTCATTCAAGATGTCCCCACCCGCTGGAACTCCAGTTATGACATGATTGAAAGATATCTGGAGCAACAAGCAGCCATATATTCTGCACTAACAGAAAAAACTCTCAAAAGCAAAGATGTTTACACCCTCAATGAGGAGGAGGTGGCAATGGCAGAGGAACTGATCGAGGTTCTTAAACCTCTAAAAACAATCACAACGCTGATGAGCACTGAAACAAGAGCTTCTGTGTCGATGATACTCCCCCTGAAAGCCACTGTTCTCCACTCCATGGGACCAAAACAAGAAGACAGTCCAGTTGTGAGAGAGGTGAAGGTTGCTGTCACACAAAACCTGGAGGACAGATACTCCATGATCTATGACTTTTTGCATAAGTGCACAGCCCTGGACCCCAGATTTAAAGGCCTGCCACATATGGATGACGATGAGCGAGAGAGGATCTTCAACCACCTCATAACAGAAATGATGACCGTGCAAGAAGAGGTATGTTTATTGTATTATGATCTAATTAACTTTATACATTTAAAAATATAATCTTATTAATTTTTTTTTTTTACTCTTTGCAGTCTGCGGATGTCACCGAGATAGCAGCTGAGCCATCTACCTCTTCAGGGAAATCATCTCCCCCTCCAGCTAAGAAATCTGCAATGACTGAACTCTTTGGTGAACTTTTCCAGGGACAGGTGGAAAGTAGCAAGTCCCTTTTGGAGCAGGTCCAAGAAGAAGTTCGTGAGTACAGAGCTTCAGGGTCCCCTTCACTTGAAGCTGACCCTCTTCTTTGGTGGAAAGACAATGAGGCCAAATACAGACACACTGCAAAATTAGCAAAGCACTACCTCTCTATTCCTGCTACCTCTGTTGCTAGTGAGCGGGTTTTCTCCACCGCTGGAGACATTGTCACTGCAACCAGATCTATGCTTTTGGCAGAAAATGTGGACAAGTTGATCTTTTTGGCCAAAAACTTAAAACTTGATTAGATAAAAAAAAAAAAAAGGCTTTCAAAACAGAAACAACTGGACTTTATTTGTAACAGAAGACGTTTCGCTTCTCATCCGAGGACCTTTCTCAGTTCTCCTCGAATGAGAAGCGAAACGTCTTCTGTTACAAATAAAGTCCAGTTGTTTCTGTTTTGAACGCCTTTTTTGATTCAACATGTCCTGGATGACTGTGAATCTTCACCAGCTTAAAACTTGATTAGTTAGATGATGATCGTAAAACGGTCTGTTGCTGCTTATTGTTCTGGTTCTGACTGTTATTGTAGTTAAGATTTTTATTAGTATAGTTTTATTTTTTGTAAAGAGTGACGTTTATTTAAAATATCACCCAAATGGGTCGCTTTTATTTATTTTTATACAAAGGTTGTTTTGTTTAAAATATCACCCAAATGGGTCGCTTTTCTTTATTTTTATACAAAGGTTGTTTTGTTTAAAATATCACCCAAATGGGTCGCTTTTCTTTATTTTTATACAAAGGTTGTTTTGTTTAAAATATCACCCAAATGGGTCGCGTGTTTAAAATATCACCCAAATGGGTCGCTTTTATTTATTTTTATACAAAGGTTGTTTTGTTTCAAATATCACCCAAACGGGTCGCTTGTTTAAAATATCACCCAGATGGGTCGCTTTTATTTATTTGTATACAAAGGTTTTGTTTAAAATCTCACCCAAATGGGTCGCTTTCATTTGTATACAAAGGTTTTGTTTAAAATATCACCCAAATGGGTCGCTTTTATTTATTTGTATACAAAGGTTTTGTTTAAAATATCACCCAAATGGGTCGCTTTTATTTATTTGTATACAAAGGTTTTGTTTAAAATATCACCCAAATGGGTCGCTTTTATTTATTTGTATACAAATGTTATTTTGTTTACTTGGCATCTTTTTAAAATAAATATTTTTTAAATCTTTATTTTTGCCTTTTTTGTACCGAAATATACCGAAAATAAACCGAACCGAGCCCTCCTTGTAACTGAACCGAACCGAAAAGTGATTTTAGCGTACCGTTACACCCCTAATATATATATATATATATATATATATATATATATATATATATATATATATATATATATATATATATATTTATATATAGCCGGCAGCGTTATCAATATTTGCACTACACTGCCAACTGTAAAGTAACAAAAATGATCCTAAAAGGATGAAATTACAAAAATCAAAGGATTTATTTAATACTTTACGTACATATATTCTATTGGGCCACGAAATTAACAAAAAATAGAATGATCTTTTAATCCCTAAAACCACGTTTAAATCTCAAATACACGGGTGTGTCGCCACCGCATTTATACATAAAAGTAACCCAAAATACATGAAACTAACAACTCGCCGTCGAATGGTCGACACAAAACACACAATAAACTCCTCCGGCCACGTTAATTTGGCTTGAAACAGCGGTGTTATTTACGGATTTCATTAGTAACCCAGCACTACCGGTGTAACAGGCAGACACAGTTAGCGTCTATAGGGAGTCAACAGATTTAATGAAAAGTAACTAAAATACATAAAAATAACGACTCACCGTCGAATGGTCATCACAAAACACACAATAAAATCATCCGGCCACGTTAATTTGGCTTGAAACAGCGGGTTATTTACGGATTTATGAAGACACCGAGCGCAGCCAGCTACAGAATTAGCCCCTGAGTTCAACTATGACCCGGAAGTTGTCAAGATGGAATAGTCCATTTTTAGTAGGGGGATAAAGAAATCGACCGTTTTTTTTATTGCGTATTTAATGATCGTTTTCATCGTAACTATAATTATTTTTATGTTAAATGTACATTAACAAGCATGAGCAATGTTAGTGATGTAGGTGACTGCACGGGGCGAGGCGGGGCCGGGGCCACTGCTGAAATGGGACCCCCAGGCATTTACCTACATGGTAGAGCCCAGTCTGTTCTCAGCTCTGCCCCCCTCCCCCTCACACCCTTTCCTCCTCTGCTGTTTACGTGGGGAAAAAGGTAAAAAACAAGCAGCATAAAAGCTTGTAAATAAGTTTATTGTTTTTTACTGATAGATAATTAGTTATTAGCGGTACTGCATTTTAAATAAAAATAGCATAAATCCGCTTATGAATTATAAAAGTTAGTCAATTCACAAAAACGCTGACAAAAAGTTTAGGTCCACTGTAAGCGGAATAGCGCTTTAGCGCTCTCTAGCGGTCTGTGCCCACCACTGGTAGACATATTTGGACTGATGCGACTTACAGGCTGGTGTGACGTGTACGGCGGAAAATACGGTACCTATGACGTAAGTAAAGTACAATTCCACAGAGTAGAGAGTCATTTATGGACTGAAGATTAGTAGAAAAAGCCTAAATGGAGGCAGAGGACAACAATGTCAAGGTAAAGGCTGAGGACGAGTGCCCGTGGTCGTACCTGGAGGAATGTTTCATGTACAGGAGACAGTGTCCAGATGCAAACACTTTTTTTGATCTATATGTTGATAGCAGCTTACAAGACTTCAGCATCTAATCTCAAAAAACATATTGCAGTAGACAAGGTTTTACAACTATCTGCATGATATTGCTTTTTTTATTGCTTGTATGTGTGAGTTATTAGTTTGGCTAAGTATGCTAAGATCTTAGATATTGTCACTGCCATCGGTTTGTCTGGTACTAAAATAAGATGGAGCTTCTGAGCGTCTGAGAAATGAGCTTTGGACGTACAGTAGCTGTTATATACAGTAAATCAAACAGAATGCCTTCTGACAACACAATAAAACATCAATTGGGTAAAAAGTAATTATTACTCTGAGTAGTTTTATGAGAAACTAGAAAGTTTCTGGAGAAACTTTGACGGGGGCTGCCAGGTTGGTGCCGAATTAAAATATATACATGTACTGTATATGACGTGTGTTTGGGATCATCCTAAGCTACAACTATACCAAGTTTCAGCTAAATATATCCAAAAATGATGGAGTTACAATCAATTTTTGTGTTTGCTCAGTTAGCTGTGGCAGCCATCTTTGAATCAAAATGGCTCCAAATGTTAATCAGCTGTAGAGATGCATCTGATGATTACTTTCTGTGAGTTTCAAACAAATCCAACAATGAGTTTCTGTTTTCTTCATGTTAATTTGTAATTAAATTGAGTAGTTTTAGAACAGTACAGTACTTTGTAATTAAGTATATTTATAACACCAGTACTTTTACTTGTGATTGAATACAGTTTAAGCAGTGTAACAGTACTTGTACTTGAGTACAAATTTTCAGTACTCTTTCCACCTCTGAAGGGGAATGCCTATCATACACTGCAATGCATGCCCAAGTTTTAAATAAAACTGCAGGATCTATTGTTTGTGTTGGGGATGACTCTCATCTACTACCACACCAAATTCTAGCTCAAAGTATGTAAAACTGATTGAGTTATAGCCATTTTTGGGTTTGCTAATGATAATTAGCAGTGGCACCCAACTTGAATAGAGTTTACTCCCAAAGTTAATGAGTTGTATAAAATATTTTAATGCCGTTATAATTTAGTTGTATCTTATCAAGCACAGAAACAGCTGGCCAGTGAGAAAAGCTTCACACGTTCTCGTTATTTGAGCCGTTTAAAATTTATTTTTTTAACTCTGCGCTAATTACCGTATTGTTCAGTCAAATGTATGATGTCTGAAGCAAACCACGCTGCAGCTGAAACGGAGTGAAGCTGCAGGAACACCTGCGCGTTTCGTCTCAAACAGCTCTTCAAAGTGTGATTTCTGTCTGGCAAACCATGTAGGATTTAAACAATTAAAGGACGTCACTCAAACATTTGAAAGGTCTTTGTGTTAACTGTCATTAAGGGTAAAAATATATATATTAAAAAAAGCTCCGGTTCGTCTTTGTACCGAGAAATGAAAGAAGTAAAATGTTTCTTTTAAAATAGACACGTTGCTTTGAATAAATGAATCAAAAGGGAAGTGGGGCCAAAAGAAATACATACAATCAGAAACAAAATTGGCACAATATTTTCCTCATACAGTATTGATTAAGATGTCCTTGAATCAACAATTGTTTAGTTTAGTAAAAGTTTTTGCCCGGATTCCAACTAGCATGTGTGTTTGTTCACCTACGGAAACAGCCGAAGTTACAATCGGTGTTTTTGGATGTTTTGTAACAGTTTCATTTTTCTGTTTCCTTGGCTCATTGTTTTGTTCCATTATGTTGTTTTTGTTCCCTTGTGGTCCTCTGTGCTAGATCTTTTCCAGTTCTGCCACGCCCATTTCACCTGTTCCTTATTTCCATTAGTCTCAGTTGTAGCCCCAGTCTTTTTATTCCCTCTGCATTATTAGTTTCTGTAACACGTCTGCTTCTCCTCATGTTCATCGAGGTCCCCAGTGAGCTCCTCCTTGACAGTTTTGTAAGCTCATCTCGCTGCCTTTTTAATAATAATAATAATAATGAATTCAATTTATAACGCACTTTTCATTAATGAAAATCTCAAAGTGCTTTTTCAGCAACCATCTTGAAAAATCAAGTTTTCTTTCTGAGCTCGTTGTGTCAGACTACATTCTGGGTACAAACCTCCTTCTAACCGTGACGCTGAAGTGATCAGGTTGACAGTGGCAATGTCCATGGAGGAGCTGTTTATGGATGGAGAAACACGACAATTTCTACGTATTTACACTCATATTTGTTGGAGAAAGTGTGCAGATCTGTACACAGCTCTAGAATACGTTTAGCATAAGTATCGTCTGATTGAACACAGAGCTCTGTCTTTGTGGCGCTTCACTGCCCTGCTTGATCCCTGCCATTTATTCTTTGCAGCTGTCTCTTTCTTATATTTTGCGTTTAGCAGCAGATTCACTTATAGTTCCGCTTTAACGCATTCTTCAAGATTCAACGCTTGCCCTTTTGTCTATTAGTTTACCTTACACAGACTCACATAGGTCAGTACTCAAGCTATGACATGGTTTTCAGTCATGGGCTTTGTTTACAACGAGTGCATACCTGCATTACAGAATAGTTAAGCATCTGGAAAACCACTGGAGTAAACTCTTTCAAACAGAATTGAGTTCAGAAAGAGCATTTTTTGTGTTTTATGTCATTAGTTTTTCAGTCAGTAGTTTTAAAAAAACTCCTGTTATTCCAACGTGAATCCATTACTTTAATGCGCTCTATGTGGACATTAAAATTAGGTCGACGGGGCCTGACGAAGAAATTTCATGATTTAATGGCACCTCAGGGGAAGTTTTAAATATAGCACCACATCACAGGCTGCTTTCATGACACATCAGGGGTTCATCCAAATATAACTGCCCACATCCAAGATGTCTACTTTAGATTAATTAAAACAAACATGTTAGAAAGGACCAGTCCAGCTGCCATAGTCCACAGGCATGTCCACTGGGGTAACAGGAGGGGGGTTTCTCTGCACTGCCACAAGATGGCAGAACAACGTCCTATCTGTTAGCTTCCTCAAAATCAAACATCAGTGTAAACATCTGGAATGAAAGGTTTCACTTTATAGCCATCATTCAAGCAGAGACTTCCATTTGGGTTATATAAATAATTTATCAGGCTGGCATCATTGGGGTTTTAAGTTGAGGGGGAAATATCCAAGCTGATCAAATATAGATTACATTTTATTGTGTTAAGAGTGGGAAAAAAAACCTATTTTACAAGATATTCACGAAGCAGTGTGGATGTCTCATGGCAACAAGAGTTTTCTCCTTGTGGACTGCTTCAGCGCCCATTTGTAGTCTTGGAAATAAAGCCACTGAGATCCCACTATAATTTAGCACATCTTAAATTATTAAATTAAATTATTATACTGTATACATTATTTTATAAACTGAAGTTATTGAAGTTCCATGATTTGGTAGATTATAATGTTTTACCAGTTATGTATAGGGCTCAGAAAAACGCATTACCTTTAAATATCCAAATACATTTTGTCAAAAGACAAAGTTGTTATAATCTTAAGGGGACAGACATATTTGTAAAACCAAAATTCAGAACTAGTTTGAAGGGACAGTCTACCTCAATCCAGGGAATTGAATTATGGAATGGTTTGGAGAAGGAAGTTAAAAATGCCAAGTCAATGTTTACATTTAAGAAAATGATCAAAACTGAATTGTTAAAAATATATATGAAGTAGCGTAATGTGTATTGTATTAGTCAGAAAATTAGAAAGAGTTATTCATTTTGTTCTGTTACTGGAAGATTATTATTGTTTGAACTGATTGTTTGAACAAAGGGGCAGATATAATAAGATTTTTGCTTCTTTCTGCTACCTTTCTTTTTTTTATATTTTGTACGTTATCATTTATGGGATTGTTTTGTATTGTTTTTTTGGAAAAAAAATGAACAAATTTAATAAACATAAACATAAACACATCTTAAATAAAATTATAACATCCATCAAGGTTGTATTTCAGGTACCGATGCCCAATTTTCAGTCTCGTAACAACCGTTCATCTGTCAGATTATTAATAAAACTCAATGCTCGGAGGTGGAATTCTAACAAATTGTTTTTTTTCTTTGAGTTTAAAAAAATTAAAAGGGAAATAAATGAGTTACAGATGAACAGTGCTGTCCAGCCTGATGCAGCTAATGAAAGCTGACAGATGTGGGTTACATCTGGTCCCATGTGGGAAGTGATTGTGTAGTGAAGGATGGGGGGAAACCAGCTGCTAAAGGCTAAGCTAAGAGTGGGGAAGTGCTGCGAATGTGTTCATTGTAGTGACTGAAGTGTGGTTGACTAATCTCTATTATCACGTGTACGGATCTTTCTGTTTCACTCAATCAGCACCGCCTTTATATCTGTAAAGTTCCCTGGTTTTTGCTTATTGGTTGATTTTTACCTTCCTCCCTATGCGATGGCCTCGGATTTTCAGATAACTCCAACCTTGAGACAAGTCAAAACAGCAATAACTCCACAGTGAATGACATACCACTGGGAAAAAAAAAAACTAAACGTGTTTCAGAGAGAGCAGAGTTTGTAAGGAGGAGAATAATGTCTGTGAAATGGAAACGAGCGCTGATGGATGGTTTGATAAATTATTTGAGCTAAAACGACACGGAGGTGGAGGATCTGACAGAGAAGGCCTGAAACACAACGAGCAGAGTGTGCGCACGCTAACGATCCTAATCGCACGGCGCAACGTTCAGACATGCAGCTGCATTCCAAGCTGCAGATTCCTCCTAAACACTATGTTTTTGTCTTTCTGCTGCTTGTAATTTGCTCGTGAAAGGAGCTACAGTAAAGCAACAAGTGTGATCAATGTAAAAAAAAAAAAAAAACTCACTGGATGTTGTTCTGTACACCCACAAACCCGCTGCTCCACAGGACCACGGAGTGGGCGCTGACCTTTCACCAACAAATGGCGACATTGTGTTTTCCCACAAAGGAAAACGTTAAAGAATGCATCAAACCTGCGAACAAAAGTGACTTCAATAGGATGTTTTGATTCAGGTTGTGTAAGAGCGGCTCGGATTTATGACAACAAAGCAAATCATCCACTAGAAAGCAATTGTAACCCAACTTCCTGCTGTAAAGGTAGTGCAGCGTTTTGATTTTAGGGCTGTAAAAACTGACATTACTTTAAAACACCTGGTTAAATGTATGTCCAGTATACAAATAAAGATGACTCTAAACTACTTTGATCTGAGCTTTTTCTGCCATCAGTCAAACATAATGTTCTCATTTTATATCTTTCTTTACATCAATGTTTTACATTGTCAAGTGATATTTGCTGTTTGCAGCCACACCACATCCACAGGTAAGACGGGGCACACCAGCTTTAAGCTAACTCGCCCATCAGATAGTGCGTCATTTTAATTTGGTTAAACAAATTACTAAAGTTTTATCTCTATAATAGGAAAAACATCTGTACACAATAAACAAACAAAGGTGGTTGCTCGTCGTAAGTATTTTAGCAAAATTTGGGAGAAATTTAAAACCAGAAATTAACAATTAGCCACATTGTTGTGTTATGTTTAGCTTTTAGCTTCCAGTTTGCTACCCTACTTTTAGCATTCTTTCTACTCCATTTTTCTTTTAGCTAATTTTAGTTATTTTTTGCTGCTTGGTTTTTAGCATTTACAGTATTGGTAAAATTAGCATTTGTTTTGCTAATATTTACAGTGGTTCTGATAACTAGTAATTATGGTTTGCAAGTTTTAGCTGTTTTGCTAATTATACAATTTGTTTAGGTAATTTTAGCTTTAGTGACAATTCAGATAATTTTAGCTACTGTTCTGCTAATTTCTTTTGTGTACCATCTGGTTTCTTAGTTAGTTATTCTGGCAATTGTAGCATTTAGTTGATTTTAGCTTATGTTTTAATTTATCTGAATTTGGCTACTTTTAGATTGTCGCTACCGTTTGCTACTTTTAGTAGGCTACTTGCTACCGTTCTGTGATTTTTAGCTACCATTTTGCAGTTGTTCTCCCACTTTTTATGCCATTCTGCTCCTATGTGCTACGTTAGATCCACTAATTTTAGCTACTTTTTTTTGTGATTCTGTCTTTAGCATTTATTTAGCTACTTTTAACTATAGATTTCCTATAACTAGCATCAGTTTTGCTAACATTTTTGAGTAGCATTTGATTTGTTAGTTTTAACTTGTTTTTGCTCAATGTAACATCCGTTGAGCTAATTTTAGCTTTGGAGTCTGTTTAGCAAATGTCAGCATTTGTTTTGCTAACTTTGCTGTGTAGCATCTGGTTTGCTAATTCTAGCTGTTTTTCTAGTTGTACAATCTGTTTAGGTAATTTTAGCTTTAGGGACAATTTAGATTATTTTAGCAACTGTTTTAATTTTTTCATGTAGCATCTAATTTTAGATATTCTTCTAACTGAAGCATTGTTTAGTTAATATTAGCATCATTTTTTATATACAGGTAGTCCCCTATTTACGAATGAGTTCCGTTCCTACGCCCGTTCGCATGTCGAAAATCGCCGTAAGTCGGAAAACACATACACACTGGCCGCCACTTATACACGTACATGCACGGTACTGTAGCTACAGTTACCAAGCACTTCGCCTATCCTCATACAGTACCCTACATAATTAGATCTAAAAACACATACTGTACAGTACATTTGGAGACATAATGAAGGAAAAAAAGAGTTAATTTCTTACTGGAGCTGGTGAAGCCTGTCTCCGTCTGTTAGCCTGTTAGCTCGTTGCACGTCCAAGCTCTGCAGCTTCCTGTTGCTTCACGCGGTGCAAACTGTTTACAGGCCTGTTAGCATGTTAGCTCCATACATTTGGAGCCATAATGAAGGGAAAAAAGAGTTAATAACCTACTGGGAGCTGGTGAAGCCGTTCGTCTGCGTTTTAGCATGTTAGCTCCAGGTCCCACCAACATCCAGGTCGCCAAGCCGGTCGTCCGCCTGAGACGTCGAGTTCACCGAGCGTTTCCAGCTCATGTATTCGAGCGAAGCAACCTCTGATCGGACACACGGTCCGTCCAAAGCCGGCTGTCGAAGCCGGAGCTAACCGAAGCTAACCAACAACTGCGTAATCGGCTTCAAAATAATAATAATAATTTATTTATAAAGCCATTTAAAACAACCACAGCTGCAACAAAGTGCTGTACACATAAAATCAAGAACATTTAAACACATAAAATAAGATTTTTCAATTTTTATTAATGAGATGTGTGACGTAACCCCAAATCGCCGTAAGTCGAGGACTACCTGTATCTGAATTTGGTTACTTTTAGATTGTAGCTGTTTGCTACTAGTACTTGCTACTGTTCTGCGATTTTTAGCCACCATTTTGCAATTGTTATCCCACTTTTAGCTACCGTTCTGCTCCAATTTGTTCTAGCTAAATCTGTTCACTATTTTATGTATTTATTTAGCTACTTTTAACTAGATTTGCTACAATTTGCACAAGTTTTGCAACCATTTTTGAGTAGCATTTGATTAGCTACTTTTACCATTTTGTTTTATTGGAATTCGTCTGTTTAGCTCATTTTAGCTTCGGAGTCTGTTGAGCAAACTTCAGCATCTGTTTGGCTAACTTTTATGTGTAGCGGGTTAGCTAGTTTTAGCTGTTTTGCTAACTGTATGATTTGTTTAGCTAACGTTAGCTTAACCTTATTTTGGCTACTGTTGGGTATAATTTAGCTTCTATTATGCGGCAGTTAGTTTGAGCACTACTTTTTTTGTCTTTTTTATTTTAGCAGCGCTTATTCATTTTTGAAATATAAAATACTTTTTTTTCCTAGTTTTATTATGTATTATTACTTTAACTTAAAAAAACTAATTTAAAAAAGTATCCTCAAAGTATCCTCAGCTTGGAACCTAAAGTAATAAAGTTTTAGTGTTTTTTTTTAATTATTTTAATTTTTATATATGGTTATCTGTTGAAATATGAGGCGCAACATTTCAGCGAATCGTTTACACGGAATGAAAAGGAGGCAGAACCGAAACAACAGAACGAGGAAGTCACCTTTGGAAGTTCAGTAAGAGCTCACCGTATGTTTTTTTTTTTTTTTTTTTTACAACCGACTGTTGAGCAGAAGAGACAGTCGCTCGTGCAGGAAACATGGCCATAATAACTGCTACGGGAAACCTAAAGCCTCATCATGTGAACGGACTGAAACGCGAAGATTGGGGGAAGAATGTCTTCCGCACCGGGAGAGAGGTATGTCTCTTACCGGGAGAGAGGTATGTCTCTTACCGGTTACGGTTTATTCTTCATGATATATTTACCTGCTAGGTGCGGCAGTTCATCACGTGTGTTCAGGTTTTTACATAACATGACTTATGTCACATAATATGTGAACTAACTTTACGTTTTCACCGGCTGCATCTCCATTAAAATAAAACTAAGACATGAGTACATCTCCTTCCTGTTGATATGAAGCAACACATTTTAATATATAAATAGTGACCTCACCCGTTTCCTCTAATTTCCGTGTCTTCGGGCGATGAGTCAAAGGTTAACAAAGTACGTTTGTCTTCTTCACAATAAACTGCTGCTTTGTCCTGAAGCCATTGTTGACATTGCACACAATGACTTCACATTCTTCGGCAACTTCAAGTCTTGAACGCCTGTTTTTGAGAATGGATATTTGACAAACAACGTAGTGAAACGTCAGTTTATTTCCAGTTTGCTTGAAATCAACAATAAAAAGATTGGTTCTAGCATATTGATTTATGGATCACAAATCAATTTTAAACACAGCATTATAGTGTTAATACTGGTGTGTAAAGTATGCAAAGTTTCTATATACAGTACTGTACAGTATTTTATTTATTGATCGCAGGCGTGACTGTTTTTAGCCCTATTTTCCAGGCTGCGTTTCTATCTGCCTTTTATTAAGGGTGTGGGAGACATGAGTGTCACAATGAACCTGTTTTTTTTCCCTCAAATCTTTATTTATAACTTTACATCAATACAACAATTTAGAATAAACACACAAGAACATGAACATATAAAAAAAAAGAAGAAAGGAAGCAAACAAACAAAAAATACAGAGATAAATAAATGCGAGTTTCAGAGTTAAGTTGTAAATAAATAAAATAAATGTCACATTTTTGTCATCTGTGTATGTTCCCATTCATTACAGATATATCTTGTTTTTATAGCCTTTTTGTTATTTGAGTCAGAGATTGAGTCAAGATACAGTTTTGCGTCCATTACAAAGAGATCAAAATAGTTTTTTTTGCATTATTTTACTTTTATGGATGTGAAACTTAGCAAGAAACAAGATCAAATTTATAATAAATGCGTGAGAGGAGTCTTTCGTCTTGAAATCTAAGATACCAAACAGAACATTTCAAAATACAGAAGGAAACCTGGTTGGATATCACAATGAACCTGTTGCTTTGTGGGTCTCTGGCTTGATGACCTCATTACTGTTATTGAGCCATTTGGTTAAATAGTTGGGTATCAAACTAGTTAAAACTTTAAAATTAAGTCAAAAGAATTTATGATATCAAGTTTTTTTTAAAGTATTTTGGAGGAAGGTAAGTAAGTAAGTAAACTTTATTTATATAGCACTTATCATAGATACAATCACAAAGTGCTGTACAAAATACAAAAGAAAAGCGTAAAATAGAACGAAACAAAAAAATAATAATAACCGCTGATTAATAAAAACAGTAAACACAGCTGATAAAAACAAGAACAGCTGATAAAAACACTAAAATAAAACATTTAACTAAAAGCTTGTCTGAATAAAAGTGTTTTAAGCTGCGTTTTAAAGGAATCAACAGAGACGGTCACACGAAGAGACAGGGGCAGGGCATTCCGCAGCCGGGGGGCTACGGCCTGAAAGAAAAGGTCACCCTGAGTTTTAAACCGGGTCTTAGGGACCTTTAGAAGGTTCAGTTCTGAAGACCGAAGGGTGCGGGCTGGAGAATAAGGTATCAACATTTCAGTGATGTACTGGGGGGCCTGTCCATTTAAAGCTCTAAAAGTTAAGACCAAAATTTTAAAATGTATTCTAAATTCAACAGGGAGCCAATGAAGAGCAGATAAAACTGGTAAGATAAGATTATGCATATGTGTCAAACTCGAGGCCCGCGGGCCAAATGTGGCCCCTCTTTGACATCTTATCTGGCCCCCATGATATTATTGTAAATGTAAAATACGTTTATCACTTGAATTATTTAATCTTTGATTATTATGTCAAAAGTGCAACAGCGAACGTCAAATGAGACCAATCAAACTCTTGTTGAGGAACCTGCAACCAAGAAAATATGTTGGGTATCTAACTTGACTTAATATATAATCTGAAACTGGCCCTTAGTTTGAAAAATATTTTAATTTTGGCTCCCTTTTTTGCAAGTGGGTTTGACACCCCTGCATTAAAGTGTTAAGACTGTTTTGTAAAGTTTGCAAAGTTATTATACTTTTTTTGAAATCACAGGCATGACTGTTTTTAGCCCTGTTTTCCAGGTTGCGTTTCTGTCTGCCTTTTATTAAGG
>JBBPBX010031355.1:21214-34581 GCA_038048925.1 Garcialebias charrua
GCATTATAGTGTTAAGACTGTTTTGTAATGTTTGCAGAGTTATTATACCTTTTTTGATTCACAGGCCAAAAGCGACTGTTTTATATTATTTTCCAAATTTCCAGTCTGTGTTTCTGTCTCCTTAATATTAAGGGTGTGGGAGACACATACAGGTGTGTGGTTACCATGGCAACCACCATGAGCCTGTTCCTTTGTGGGTCTCTGGCTTGATAATCTCATTACTGTTATCGAGCCGTTTGGTTAAATGCTTGGGTGTCAAACTGGTTAAAACTTTAAAATTAAGTCAAAAGAACTTATATCAAGTTTTTTAAGTCTTTTGGAGGAAGGAAAAATTATGCACTACTGTATAGTGTCGACTGTTTTGTAGTTTGCAAAGTTACTACCGGTATACCTTTTTTGAGTCACGGGCCAAAAGCGACTGTTTTAGCTCTATTTTCCAATCTGTGTTTCTGTCTGCCCATATTAAGGGTGTGGGAGACACAGACAGGTGTGTGGTTACCATGGCAACCACCATGAGCCTGTTCCTTTGTGGGTCTCTGGCTTGATAACCTCATTACTGTTATCGAGCCGTTTGGTTAAATGGTTGGGTGTCAAACTGGTTAAAACTTTAAAATTAAGTCAAAAGAACTTATATGAAGTTTTTTAAGTCTTTTAGAGGAAGGTAAAATGATGCACTATAGTGTCGACTGTTTTGTAGTTTGCAAAGTTATTATACCTTTTTTGAGTCACGGGCCAAAAGCGACTGTTTTAGCTCTATTTTCCAGTCTGTGTTTCTGTCTGCCCATATTAAGGGTGTGGGAGACAGACAGGTGTGTGGTTACCATGGCAACCACCATGAGCCTGTTACTTGGTGGGTTTCTTGCTTGATGACCTCCAGTATTTTTGAGTGGAGGTGTTTGGTTAAATAGTTGTGTGCCAAACCAGTTAAAGGGTTAAAATCACGTTAAAAAAATTACGATATCAAGTCTTTTGGAGAAAGGTAAGATTATGTTTTGGCAATTTAGCATGACTGAGTAAAAACACTTCTCTAATTTAATGTGCATGCATCTCACTAAAACCACTCGAACATTTCTAACAATGTTATGATAAGCAGGAGTCCAACTCAGAGGACTCAACATTTTGACAGAGGAAAGATTTCACCACCAAACAATAACGTCCATCCCAAATTTAATGGGGTTTCCACACATTTTCATTTGCAAATTGTTGGCTACTGTTGTCATCTCTTGCACAATTCTTTGCAAAAATTAACATTAAAGTTCTTAAAAGTTGATTAAAACAGCAAGAAGTACCGTAGGCTTGAATATATGTAGGTCCTAGTACGTGGCAAAATACTGACTTTGAGCTTGAGCATTAGTATCCAAAAATATTTGATAGCAATTTGAGCGTTAGGTGTTTAGAGGGCCACAACAGCATCTGTTGTTCAGCTTTAAACCATCTCTCTAGAACTACTGCTGTCCCACCATTTGGGAACTGTACAACTGACCACAGTACCACCTCACCATTCTTCTACAAAGGGCTAGGGATGAAATGAGAATTACAGAATTGCAGATTTTGGCCAGCCAAACATGTTATTTGTGCATGTGATATTGTAGTAATTTCACTCATGAGGTAATTTATGCCCCAAAATCTGACCTTGTGGTCAGTGTGTCAATAATAGTTGATGCACGTTGGTTTTGGCTTGCACTTTAGTAGGTCAATATGATTATACTGTTAAAGGAGAAATGTAATCAAATCTGAAAAAATCGATATAACAAGAATTTCATATAGTAAACAACACACATAAACATACTTAGTATGCTTTTTTCAAGTCAGTAGCTTAAAGAAATAGTTTTTTTACATTTTTCCTGCTACATGCCGAAGTGCAGTGATTTCTGTAGTAATTTTCTGGACGCACTTTTATGACACAATTAAGACCTCCTTTGCTATCTTACAATAACACTGAAGCTATAAACCCATCATTACTGTCCTCTTGTCTGTCATTTAAAATGGAAGCAGAAGACCTTTTTGAATCTGAAGGATATCACTTTAGTTTGTCAAAAACAGTTTGGTGATTTAGTGCATTAATGGGCATTTCTATCCTGGAAATACGAATAGCCTTCGCATGCTAACGTTAGCATGCTAGCGCCGTATGCTAACGTTAGCATGCTAGCGCCGTATGCTAACATGGGAGTGGGGGTGTTGAAAATGTCCTGAAACAGTTACCAATGTCTTGTTAAGCTCTGTATTCCACAGAACATAGTAGGATCTAAAATGATTTTTAAAGATGAAGGAGCAAGTTGAAACATGCAGGGTCTCCCTCCTTGCTAGCAGGCTCCATTGGGAGCTGCCTGGCTAACTAACTACGGTGGCCCTACACGGCCAAAATTCTACAGCGGCCGAATGCACAGGAGCGGTAAAAATACAATATAAAATTTTAAAAAAGTTTTAAAATCTATTTTGGGGCTTTTAGAATCGATTCTGAATCGCCAGGACTAAGAATCTTGATTCTTTAAAAAATAGATTTTTTTTGCTGCATCCCTAATTGCTACACACTGAAACCTTTTTGTCCACTACTAGATTTTTTTTTTTATTAACACAAACAGAACTACAAAACACTACATAAACAAAAAAATATATACAAACTCTTGTGAATGATAACATAACTACAGTCTATAAGCTAGGGGGCGGTTTACAAAATGATGAAAGTTGAAAAAATACTAGATACACACACTAATATTACTGTATGAGGGACGACCATTGCACTGCCTATGTCATATTCAGGGGACGGAGAGCAAGCAGAGGGAGGGGGGTCAAAAACACCAGATGAGAATTTTTTCACTTTGCAAAGTCTAAATTTGAGTTAGGATGACATTTTTGACTTGTGAAATTTTCTCAACAAGCTTATTTTATGCTTTTCATTAGACTACTATTAGCTTAAAAACACTTTTCATTTCTCCTTTAAATGAAGTAGCACTATTGCAACATCCATCCCAAATTTAATGGGGTTCCCATTCCCACACATTTTCATTTGCAAATTGTTGGCTAATGTTGTAATCTCTTGCACAATTCTTTACAAATATTCAAGTTTATTAAAATTACCAGGAGTAGGCTTGAATATATCTAGGTCATAGAACATTGCGAAATACTTTTTCATTCATTCATTCAACCTTTATTTAGGCAGGTTAATCCCATTGAGACTCGAAGACTCATTTAAGAGACCTGGTTTCAACAAAGAATGATGACAACAGCGACAACAATAGACAATCATACGAGAGGCACATAGATTATTATTTTTTAACAAGTTAAGAAAAAGATGTCAAAGTAGCAAAACAAATAGATAATAAGGCAAATGTAGAAAACTAAAAACAGGAACATTAAAAAACTGACTGAGCTTGAGCATCAGTATGGAATATTATGATATTCCTGCCGGAAGTGCCCCAGTTTGCATCAGAAGTGCTATAGCTAGCTAGTTAGCTAGGTGCTCCTCCAATAACTTACATTTTATTTTAAAAAGTATGCATATTGACACAGACTGTGATGAAAAGGTTTATAACACAGTGTTTGCAGAAACGGCTCTAATTATACTTTTCCCACCTTGGTCCGGCTCAAACTAACAGTTAGCTGGTGAGTTTGGTTCAGTTTAAACTGTATCTCTCCAAACTGATGCGGTGTAAAGCATTTTCTATAAGGTATTAATTACCCTTTACATAGTTCAGATATTTACAAGAGGCTCTATCATTTTAGATATAAATATTCAAATGAAAATGTGGGAATTTGTACTTTGTCTCTCATTGTGGCGACCCCTGACAAACAAGCAGCTGAAAGGTTAAAAATAATCTGCATGAATCACATTGTTGTAATTATTCATAGTATTATAACATTTAACATAGCTTTGTCTTAAGAATATATATATACAATAATAAAATAAGTCAAAACTGTTGAATGTTTGCCTAAAGGTTGCAGCCCAGTCTACACTACCATATTGTTTCTTCATTTATATTATTTTCACCATCCACGCTATTCAAGACAGGTGTAGAAAATCTGGTAAAGACCTCTCTGGTGCTATTTTAGCAAGTAATAGTGGATAAATGCAGAATATGCTACTACTGTATCACTTCTCAAAAGATTTGTATCTCTAGAAACTGATTTTTTAAAAGAAATTCTTAGTTTTCTCCACCAAAAATGGCATTTGTGTGTGAACTATGGAGCATATGCAACATAGAATTTGTAATACCTGTACAAGGCTTGTATTTGTGTAGGCACTGTGATCAAACATGTTTTTTGTTTTATCTGTAAAGCTAAAGTATTGAGCAGTACCAAAAAAAAAAGCCATCAACTCAGTAATGAATACTAAAGTGACCTAACGTTACTGCTCTACATTATTGTTGTTTCCTCAACAGGATGGTATAACTTTTTAGTCAAAATCTCAAAACCTTGGCACTCAAAGACCAAGATTTCCATAGCTACAATTCAATGTTTCAAACTGGCAAGCATCAATTTTGTAGCACTTTTGTTGAGAGTTTTAGAGTAATGGAGACACAGATCTCAATGATACTGAAAAACTGGCTGAGGCAACTACCCGGAGCATTCAAACAAACAATATGTATCAAAGAGTCAAACCCCCATGTCTCCAAGTGAAGCCAATTTGTCATTCTACATTTCTTTTCATGCTAAAAGGTGCAGCTCTTCTTGTTATCTCTAATTGTACATCTATGACAAGATAACATAAAATACTTCTCACATGATTTACTTTACCATTTTTCTTCTGAGTTTGACCTTCGTCACGAGTTAGTTAAAAACCTGTTTAAATTAAAAGAATCACTGATCACAATATTCTAAATGTCATCCTGGGTAGCACAGGGAAATAAATTACCGGTATTGAGCAAGATTTGTTTCTTGATCGGTGATACCAGTTTTAAGGTTGCTCTGAAAGTATGTACAAAATGTTTGATATCCTTACATTTCAGGGCCACAGATTTATTCTGATTTTGCGTGCTCAGAAAATGTGCTTTTACTAGCACTTTGAGATTTTTATTAATGAAAAGTGCGTTATAAATTAAATTCATTATTATTATTATTATTATTATTATTTATTATTATTATTATTACTGTCACTGTTCACTGTTTGTACTCTCTTATTTTGAAGTGCTATTCAAGTTGTGTGTGGGATTGCAATGGTTGGACATTTTTTGGTTTATTTCTTGAAAATTTCCATTCTCAATAAACTAAGCTGGGAAATTTCGGAAATATACCAACATGGAAACTTTCCAAGGGAATTTGAGAGAACTGGAATTGAACTAGAAATTGAAAGTAATTTAAATGAACTGCATCACATCCAAACAAATTATTTAACATTTGTTTGGTCATAGACGGATGCTGTTGAAAGGCAAATAATGTGCTTTTCCCATACTGTATGAAAGTAACATCTGACACACCGAATTTCATATCTTGGCATCATGGTGGAAAAGCACATCTGTTGGAGAACATTGGGTTTTCAAACTTTCTGCATTTCTAGTTGTTCGTTGTAATTATTATCTACATTTATTTACACAACTTTGAACAAAAATATTGATGTTAAATTGTTTTTTTTTCATCATTGCGTTCATAAAAGCAAAAAAAAAAAAATCAGTAAATTGTATAATACAAAAAATGTCTAAAATATTAAGTTATTCATCTATTTCAAGATTTCTTTAATGTCAAAACAAAATGAATTACAGGAAATAGTTTTTTACAAAAGGGACCATACCTCTGGCGTTTATATGGCCCTCCCCATCCATATGCCTCCCCGCATGCGTCCGGGGGGGTGCCTTCTACCATCAATCCCACAGCGCTCGCGGGGCACAACTGCCAGTGGAGACCTTCCTCCATGCTGCCCGTGTCGTTGCGCTCCTCGCCTCCCCAGCACTGCCAGTGGAGGGGAAGGAGGGTGGAGGCCACAGTGTGGATGACGCGTCAGCACTCCAAGTGCGCCGCTGCTGTCGGACCCCGCCACCTGCCACCTGGATCTCTAACCTGGTGCAACGCTCTCTATATCAAGAAGGACGATATATACAGCTATATATAAATACAAAAATAAATACACAGTAATGTCCATACTTCGTCGATTTTCACCTATCACGGGGGTGTCTGGAACGTAATGGTAAAATGGACTGTACTTGTATAGTGCCTTTCTATTTTATCGAGATACTCAAAGCACTTTACACTACAATCTGTGTCCTATTTTACCCATTCATACAGCACTCTACTAGATCTGTACAAAGATTAATCAGTGCTTGATCACATTCATTCACCGATGGGACACACATCAGAGGCAATGAGGGGTTCAGTGTCTTTCCCAGGGACACTTTGACATGTGACTGCTGATGGAATCGAACCCCCAACTCTTGCATTGGAGGACGATTGCTCTAACCACTCAGCCACAGCCGCCCTACATCCCTATAATTGAGGGACTACTGTACTGTATTTCCATCTGTCCCTACATGTCCAGGTGACATAGGTTATCTTTTTTTTGGTGTGGTACTTTTCACTCAGACATCTGGTTTCAATCATTATACCAAAACTCCCAAACTACATGTAAAATCCATGTGAATGACTAACTTTCAAAACTTCAAACATCAAGTTTATTTCCATAATTCTTGTTAATTCCCATGGAAAGTGTCCAACTCCCCATAACTTGCAGGTTTTTGCAACAGTGACAGATGCTAATTGAAATAAAGAATGCTGACAATTGCAGTTTTGCTCAGTTCTTCCTTTGCTGATAAACAGTACGTGTTATTGATTAAACCCTTTGTGCGATATTGACTCCCATTTGTTCAAACAGTGTTGCATTTTGTTGTTCTTGTCTACATTGTAAGACACCTTATGTTGGCTTGTTGTTGAGCAGAAAATTAACCCACGGGCTAGTGTCAGCTCCAGGAAGCAGTCCAGGCCGGAGTCCTTTGAACACCCTCCTATGTATGTGGCCGTCATGACATACGTAGGCTACGGCATCGTCACCCTGTTTGGATACTTCAGAGACTTCCTCAGAGCTGTGGGTATCGAGAAGCGCAACATCGCCCAGGAAAGAGAGGCGCAAAAGGTGTGAAAAACACCGTCACCACATTTATATACATACAGTGAATTAAAACGTTCACACCGCATCAATACATGTTGTTTTCATCCAGTTATTTCACTTTTTTTTTTTCTTTAAGCTGTCCCCTTTTCTTGTTACGTTTCCATGCACTTCTGTATAAAGTTGCCATGGGTGAGACGGAACACCAAAGAGAATATGTGTCGAAGATCTAATTAAATCTCGGAGGATTCAACCTCTTTCTTTGTTATTTTGGTTCAGATTTTGTAGCATCGTCTCTTCAGTGAACGTTAAATTGGAAAGTACTTTGGGCACACAAAAACCTTCAAATCTTGACAGTTTGTTGTTATTTTTATTAAGTCCCAGTGGGCATTACGAAAAAGACTCTTTAAAAAGAATAACTAGACATTCTGCTCCTTGTGTTGTACAACAATTACTTACAGTAAGAGATGAAAGGGAAGGGAAACTTTTATTACACCAGCTCGAGTGTATTAAAAGGTAAACGATGAAGAATTTAACTTGCTTGTGGCTTATTGTGATGTTATAAATAACCCTTTTTACTCTTTCTTCCTTAGGACTTCACTCCACTTTATCAAGATTTTGAAAATTTTTACAATAGAAACCTGTACATGCGAGTACGGGACAACTGGAACCGTGCCATATGCAGCCTGCCGGGACCCGTCTTTGACCTGATGGAACGGGTGTCTGATGACTACAACTGGACATTCAGGTACTCTGACTCCACTGCCTCAGGCAGATGTTCTCACAAGCTGATAACAGAATAAATGTGGGATGACACTGGCACAGTGTTGCATATTAAAGTATTGTGTACTCTAGAATACAGCATTGGATGAGAAAGACATCGACTGGTCTACAGATCTTGGAACATCTTCAAAAAAAGATTTGTTGGCAGAGCTAGCCTTGGTTTCAAAGATTTGTTAGATTTGTTAAAGGAGCCCTCTTTATTTAACACCAGCCTCCACAAAGTACCTCTAGGAGTCTTGAAGACTCTGTCATGTTTGATTGTATATTTTAGTGACCTGTTAGGTGACGACTTAGTGTTTGAACTCAGTCATCCTATAGGGGGTTTAAAAGTAGAGAAGATTATTTCTCCTCTGCATGGTTATAGGAATAACTGTAGTGTGGGTATTTCTCATTGGCAAATGTACCATATGCAAAAATGTGTTTATGAATTTCTGAACCGCAGTTGATATTCCTCATGGCTGCACAGCAGGGTCAGAGAATATATTATGAAAAAGAAAATGAGCAGGCAGCCACAGGGAAGGGAAAATATATTGTGAGTCGGTAGAAGAGGTAAGTGTGGATTACACGTTTAAAAAGGTTTAATGTGACTGGAAGAAGCAGATATGGGGAAGTCCTCTTGACTTTTTCAGTGGAGTGTGGTGAATTGGTAAAATGGTAAATGCAGGTTCTCATGAGCTGTGGGGGGAAAAGTAGGTCAGCTGAAGAAATGTAGAAGTTGCTTAAGAGAAGTAGATCACGTTCACCATCACTGAGACTTTGTTGTGACTTTCCATGTGAACTGGAGTGATGTGTATCTATTCTTCTGATGTTGAAGGAAAAAATGAAATTAATAAAAAAGAAAATATTACAAATGTTTTTTTTTAAATTTGTTTTAAAATTTACCAATCAAGATCATACCAAATATGTAATTGGTACATATCTTGTGAATACCTGGTGTGTACCTGGTAGAAAGTACCTGGTATGTACCCAGTATGTACCCATTAAGTATGTATCTTGTAAGTACTGCTGAATGTGCCCAGTATCTACCATGTACAGGTAGTCCCCGACTTACGAGCGAGTTCCGTTACAACGAGGCGCTCGTAACACGGAAATCTCGTAATTTGGAACGGCCGCCACGTGTCTCGTAAGTCCGGAATTTCGCTCGTAAGTTGGAACGGTTTTGCTAGCGCGACTACAAACACTCGTTTTTCATCGAAAAACTGCTTATGAGTGCATAAAAATGATCGGAAACGTGTGTCCACATGTTTAGCTAACGAACTGTGGTGAAAAAACACAGAAAAACTCAGTATTTTTTGCGTTTTTTCCAAAAATTTGCCAGCTCGTAAGTCTGGATCCTCGTAAGTTAGAGCGCTCGTAAGTCGGGGACTACCTGTATGTACTTGGTATTTTTTATTTTTTTATTTTTAACCTTTACTTATACAGGTACAGGTAGTATGTCTACCAATAGTTTGGATTTCAGAGTTTTTAAACGGCAAATAATGTATTTAAATGTGTTATGCACGTTTACATTATAATGTATACAGAAGTTAATTAGCATGTTTCTGTGTTCCTCCATTTTCATTTATCCATGCAGGACCAAAGGGAGCAGAAGAAAACAAACACACAATTTAAAACATTTGAATGTCCTTACAGGTTGACCGGGAGGACCATTTATAATGTCATCAACATGGGCTCTTACAATTACCTCGGTTTCGCTGAGAACAATGCCGATTTCCTGAAAACGGTGGCAGATTGCTTACAGCAATATGGAGCTGGTATTTGCAGCACAAGACAGGAAATTGGTAAGTTTGTGGTCATGTTGAGTTTGTCAGAAATGAAATGCCACTTCTTGTTTCGAGTTAACTGCAGCTCGAACATTCAATTACAGTATTCTGAATTAAAAAACAGAAATCCACCTTATAAGTTAGGGGTCTATTGTTCTCATTTCAGCTCCTGATATCTCTGTCAGACCCCAACCAGACATGGCACATATGCCACCATTTATTATATTCTTGAAAATTATACTGGGAGAATGTTTAATTATCTGCCAGTGACTGCAGTGTTTTATGAATTATTCAGCTTTTCTTAAATTATGCACAATAGTCATCAGTTCAGATCCATGCTGGTCCACGGAGGAGCAGTGGAAACCATGTTCAAGTGAAACATGTGACTTCATTAAACAGGATGCAAATGGAATATACATGAATGTGCTGCAAGAGAGGGGATAAAAAAAAAGGATCCTGATGAATTTTGAATGGTGTTTTATCCTTTTATCTTCCATACAGCTTTTAATGATGAGTCAAGTGGCGGCGTGAGTCTCATTGGCAATCAGCTGTGTATAATCTGACCTTATTGGTTATGGAGCTCACTGAGCAGGAAGTTTAAAAATAAACGTTTAATGTGAAACTTCTGCTGCCAGTTGCTTTTCTATCTGCTGAGTACAAACTCACTAAAGGTGAGTGTGCACGCAAGCGGAGGGAGAAAAAAAAAGAGTCTTGTATGCGTTGCATGATATCAGCAGTTTGACACTGGAAGCAAAAACAAAAAGTGTTGTCAGAGTACCCCCCTCCCCACTCCCAGCCACCCTAAAACCATCCATTATTCATTTATGTGATTTATTCATATGTTGACTTTGCTTTCAAAAACCCGAACTGTTTTTGTCTGGGTTTCTAATGTGCGTTTCAGCTGGCTCACTGAGTGAGTTAAAGGAAAAAAAAACAAGCATTTCTCTCCTGAGACCAGATTAGGAATAAATAATTAAAGCGTCTCTTTAGTTGCAGCGATGCCGCTTCCACCGCCAAAGCAATTTGTTCAGGAGGTGATCAGAAAAGAAATCCTCCAAATCCAACATTTCCTGAGTGGTTATCTGCAAAGACGCAATTTATTTAGACTTTAATGAAGAGCCAAGCGTTCCTCAAAGGAATGCCTGTCACCCGCTGCCTTTTATGCCAGTTTCTAACTAAAATAATCTCACGTTGAGAGACGAAGCAGTTATAGCCACTCTGTTGAAACTCTTAAAATATATTCCATGTCACGCTACTACCGTACCAACATTTATCTTGACATCTGCAAAACTGTCTGAGTTGGAGCCTTTTCATGACGACTAATGTAGATTATTACGACCCAGTTGAATTAACCGTCTATCCATCATCTTTACCCGCTTCTTCCTTTTCGGGTCATAGGGTTCACTGATGCCCATATCCAGCAGTCACTGTGCAAGAGGCGGGGGACACTTGGACAGGTCTCCAGTCCATCACAGAGACGCGTTGAGACAAACGAGACAAACAACCATTCACTCCCTCGCTCACACCTAGGGACGGTTCAGAGTTACCAATCAGACTAACATGCATGTTTTTGGTCTGTGGGCGGAAACTGGAGTACCTGGAGAAAACCCACGCATGCACGGAGAGAACATGAGAACTCCACCCAGAAAGGTCCCCGGCCGGGATTTGAACCAGGCAACCTTCTCACTGAGAGGTGACAGCTCAACTTTGCCCCCGTGCCGCCACTATCGGGTGTAGCTATAAATACAGCTTGAAAGTTCCTGCAGAAACTTTGACGGGGACTGCCACATGGTGGCCATTTTAAAATTTAGATGACAAAAATGCCTGTTTTGATATACGTACTATAATATGTATGTGTATCTTAAAAGATGTGGTAGGAAGGCAACAAAGTCCATGCTCAATCATCCAGGTATCAAATCCAATAATTCTCAGTCAGGTCATCTGGACAGTTTCTTTTTTATAGAGATGTTTCGCCCTCTGTCCTGAGGGCTTCATCAGTCAGAGGAGTTACAGTAAACTGTTTCCCCCACCAAGCAGTAAACTCCTTAAGTGGACCAAACAGTTTGCTGGAGCCAAGATGGTTTCTGGGGGCCGTCCATTCCCTCGTCGACTCCTCCCAGACAGGCAGCTACAGCCAAAGTGGTTCAAGGCAACAAAGTTCATGATCAGTCATCCAGGTACCAGGTGTTAGGAAGAGTTTGTTCAATGGCATACTACTGTGTTTTGTTCAGATACCTCTTCCCTCTTGGTCAGGGCTATTCAGCTAAACTGCTCAGGGGGGCCACAGTTACTGAAAGCCAAGAGTTCAGGGGCCGAACATCTAGCAACTGTTCTCATTACAAAAGGTTGTTTATGATTTAAAATTTAGTTTTATTTAAAAATGAACCCATTTGTGGACCGCACTGAGCTCATCCGTGGGCCTGATTTGGCCCCCGGGCCACCAGTTGAATGGCTCTGCTCTAGGTCATGTGACCTCACTAGCTGTGTTTCCATCCATTTTCATTTCGTATTTTGAGCTACCTCGCAAATATGTAAATACAAATTAATGCAGATCAGAAGTGTTTCCATCTACTGGCTTGAAGCGCTTCTACCAAGCCGCGCACAGCGTCATTACGTCAGACGTCAGCACTGCGCATGTCTACAGTAAACAGGAAGTAGCGGTTGAAAACAGAACCCGGCCACACATCTCGTCAAAATCGAGAGAATATTTCAGGTACGTGTTGCTATCGGGCGAGTTGTATTTATTCTGTCATGCCAACTAGTTTTAGCGATGTTACATGTTGTCCGGAGCGGAAACAGCTGAACGTCACGTGACGTGAATTTTCGCTACGTCAGAAATGAGTCGGAAAATGTGTTTCCATTTGTCGTTTAGCGCATCTCAAATCCCAAAAACCACCTCAAGCGAGCGTATAAACTTTTTAGCGTAATTCAGGAAGTAACCTCGCAATTTGCCGTTTCCATTAAGCTTTTCTGCTGCGCTATTTCAAATTGCGCAGCTAGAAACCTTGATGGAAACACGGCTACAGTGGCACTTAGGCCCTGTTTACACGGCACGTATTTTGAGTGGAACCGCTACTTTCTCTTTGCGTCTTTGCTTATCGTTGACACGAGTTCACTGGCCCCCCTCTTTGCATCCGATACTTTTCTGATCTACCTCTCAAGGTGGATCTTTTTCGCTGACCCCCCGTTGATAATGTAAACATCTCCCGCTGCTCTTTTGTTTGAGCCTCAAGCGCGCAGCACACACGCGCGGACAGTCAGGGGCAGGCAGACATTTCACGTGTCACGCTGCAAAATATGTGCTAATTATAAGAGTTTAACAATAATAATAATAATAAACAGTATTTATTTAGCGTGGGAGATATCTAAATTTATCTGAGCTATCTATCTGGACTCGTTACGTTTTTTAAACAATGCGTAACGTGCTGTGAAAACGAAGACACCAGGTTTATTTTTTATTTATTTATTCAACACCACAAACTGTATGTCACACAAACACTGAGAATTAAATTGAACACTATTAAAATACGTTAACTGAACTGTTAACTGCGTTAATGAACTGGACTCTTGCTGTGTTTTCATCTGGACCCATCAGAACCGGTCCGCCTGAACGACAGCTTCCACCTTCCACCTGGCAGAAAAAATAAATAAATAAAATAAAAACTCTGTTGTTGTGTGATCAAAGTAAACACAGGCAAACATTATATTAAGAACATTGATTTACCTGCTGTGTTTATCACGGACTAAAGTCCGACATATATATATATAGTATCATCCTCATGGACTCGGTT
>JBBPBX010031356.1:0-30323 GCA_038048925.1 Garcialebias charrua
TACTTTATGTAAACAGTACTGTATGTAAAAGCTGATGTATGTAAAAGCTGCTGTATGTAAAAGCTGCTGTATGTAAAAGCTGATGTATGTAAACAGTACTGTATGTAAAAGCTGATGTATGTAAAAGCTGCTGTATGTAAAAGCTGATGTATGTAAAAGCTGATGTATGTAAAAGCTGCTATATGTAAAAGCAGCTGCTACTGTATATGTAAAAGCTGATGTATGTAAAAGCAGTTGTATGTAAAAGCTGCTGTATGTAAAAGTTGCTGTATGTAAGAGCTGATGTATGTAAAAGCTGTTGTATGTAAAAGCTGCTGTATGTAAAAGCTGCTGTATGTAAAATCAGTTGTATGTAAAAGTTACTGTATGTAAAAGCTGATGTATGTAAAAGCTGCTGTATGTAAAAGCTGCTGTATGTAAAAGCTGCTGTATGTAAAAGCAGTTGTATGTAAAAGCTGCTGTATGTAAAAGCAGTTGTATGTAAAAGTTACTGTATGTAAAAGCTGCTGTATGTAAAAGCAGTTGTATGTAAAAGCTGCTGTATGTAAAAGCAGCTGCTACTGTATATGTAAAAGCTGATGTATGTAAAAGCAGTTGTATGTAAAAGCTGCTGTATGTAAAAGTTGCTGTATGTAAGAGCTGATGTATGTAAAAGCTGTTGTATGTAAAAGCTGCTATATGTAAAAGCAGCTGCTACTGTATATGTAAAAGCTGATGTATGTAAAAGCAGTTGTATGTAAAAGCTGCTGTATGTAAAAGTTGCTGTATGTAAGAGCTGATGTATGTAAAAGCTGTTGTATGTAAAAGCTGCTGTATGTAAAAGCTGCTGTATGTAAAAGCAGTTGTATGTAAAAGCTGCTGTATGTAAAAGCTGCTGTATGTAAAAGCTGCTGTATGTAAAAGCTGCTGTATGTAAAAGCAGTTGTATGTAAAAGCTGCTATATGTAAAACAGTTGTATGTAAAAGTTGCTGTATGTAAAAGCAGCTGTATGTAAACACTACTGTATGTAAAAGCAGCTGTATGTAAACACTACTATATATAAAAGCAGCTGTATGTAAAAGCAGCTGTATGTAAAAGCAGCTGTATGTAAAAGCTGCTGTATGTAAAAGCAGCTGTATGTAAAAGCAGCTGTATGTAAACACTACTATATATAAAAGCAGCTGTATGTAAAAGCAGCTGTATGTAAAAGCAGCTGTATGTAAAAGCTGCTGTATGTAAAAGCAGCTGTATGTAAAAGCTGCTGTATGTAAAAGCAGCTGTATGTAAAAGCTGATGTAAGTAAAAGCTGATGTATGTAAACACTACTGTATGTAAAAGCAGCTGTATGTAAAAACAGCAGTATGGAAACACTACTGTATGTAAAAGCTGCTGTATGTAAAAGTTGCTGTATGTAAGAGCTGATGTATGTAAAAGCTGTTGTATGTAAAAGCAGTTGTATGTAAAAGCTGCTGTATGTAAAAGCAGTTGTATGTAAAAGCTGCTATATGTAAAACAGTTGTATGTAAAAGTTGCTGTATGTAAAAGCAGCTGTATGTAAACACTACTGTATGTAAAAGCAGCTGTATGTAAACACTACTATATATAAAAGCAGCTGTATGTAAAAGCAGCTGTATGTAAAAGCAGCTGTATGTAAAAGCTGCTGTATGTAAAAGCAGCTGTATGTAAAAGCAGCTGTATGTAAACACTACTATATATAAAAGCAGCTGTATGTAAAAGCAGCTGTATGTAAAAGCAGCTGTATGTAAAAGCTGCTGTATGTAAAAGCAGCTGTATGTAAAAGCTGCTGTATGTAAAAGCAGCTGTATGTAAAAGCTGATGTAAGTAAAAGCTGATGTATGTAAACACTACTGTATGTAAAAGCTGCTATATGTAAAAGCAGCTGCTACTGTATATGTAAAAGCTGATGTATGTAAAAGCAGTTGTATGTAAAAGCTGCTGTATGTAAAAGTTGCTGTATGTAAGAGCTGATGTATGTAAAAGCTGTTGAATGTAAAAGCTGCTCTATGTAAAAGCTGCTGTATGTAAAATCAGTTGTATGTAAAAGTTACTGTATGTAAAAGTTACTGTATGTAAAAGCTGATGTATGTAAAAGCTGCTGTATGTAAAAGCTGCTGTATGTAAAAGCTGCTGTATGTAAAAGCAGTTGTATGTAAAAGCTGCTGTATGTAAAAGCAGTTGTATGTAAAAGCTGCTGTATGTAAAAGCAGCTGCTACTGTATATGTAAAAGCTGATGTATGTAAAAGCAGTTGTATGTAAAAGCTGCTGTATGTAAAAGTTGCTGTATGTAAGAGCTGATGTATGTAAAAGCTGTTGTATGTAAAAGCTGCTATATGTAAAAGCAGCTGCTACTGTATATGTAAAAGCTGATGTATGTAAAAGCAGTTGTATGTAAAAGCTGCTGTATGTAAAAGTTGCTGTATGTAAGAGCTGATGTATGTAAAAGCTGTTGTATGTAAAAGCTGCTGTATGTAAAAGCTGCTGTATGTAAAAGCAGTTGTATGTAAAAGCTGCTGTATGTAAAAGTTGCTGTATGTAAAAGCTGATGTATGTAAAAGCTGCTGTATGTAAAAGCTGCTGTATGTAAAAGCTGCTGTATGTAAAAGCAGTTGTATGTAAAAGCTGCTATATGTAAAACAGTTGTATGTAAAAGTTGCTGTATGTAAAAGCAGCTGTATGTAAACACTACTGTATGTAAAAGCAGCTGTATGTAAACACTACTATATATAAAAGCAGCTGTATGTAAAAGCAGCTGTATGTAAAAGCAGCTGTATGTAAAAGCTGCTGTATGTAAAAGCAGCTGTATGTAAAAGCAGCTGTATGTAAACACTACTATATATAAAAGCAGCTGTATGTAAAAGCAGCTGTATGTAAAAGCAGCTGTATGTAAAAGCTGCTGTATGTAAAAGCAGCTGTATGTAAAAGCTGCTGTATGTAAAAGCAGCTGTATGTAAAAGCTGATGTAAGTAAAAGCTGATGTATGTAAACACTACTGTATGTAAAAGCAGCTGTATGTAAAAACAGCAGTATGGAAACACTACTGTATGTAAAAGCTGCTGTATGTAAAAGTTGCTGTATGTAAGAGCTGATGTATGTAAAAGCTGTTGTATGTAAAAGCAGTTGTATGTAAAAGCTGCTGTATGTAAAAGCAGTTGTATGTAAAAGCTGCTATATGTAAAACAGTTGTATGTAAAAGTTGCTGTATGTAAAAGCAGCTGTATGTAAACACTACTGTATGTAAAAGCAGCTGTATGTAAACACTACTATATATAAAAGCAGCTGTATGTAAAAGCAGCTGTATGTAAAAGCAGCTGTATGTAAAAGCTGCTGTATGTAAAAGCAGCTGTATGTAAAAGCAGCTGTATGTAAACACTACTATATATAAAAGCAGCTGTATGTAAAAGCAGCTGTATGTAAAAGCAGCTGTATGTAAAAGCTGCTGTATGTAAAAGCAGCTGTATGTAAAAGCTGCTGTATGTAAAAGCAGCTGTATGTAAAAGCTGATGTAAGTAAAAGCTGATGTATGTAAACACTACTGTATGTAAAAGCTGCTATATGTAAAAGCAGCTGCTACTGTATATGTAAAAGCTGATGTATGTAAAAGCAGTTGTATGTAAAAGCTGCTGTATGTAAAAGTTGCTGTATGTAAGAGCTGATGTATGTAAAAGCTGTTGAATGTAAAAGCTGCTCTATGTAAAAGCTGCTGTATGTAAAATCAGTTGTATGTAAAAGTTACTGTATGTAAAAGTTACTGTATGTAAAAGCTGATGTATGTAAAAGCTGCTGTATGTAAAAGCTGCTGTATGTAAAAGCTGCTGTATGTAAAAGCAGTTGTATGTAAAAGCTGCTGTATGTAAAAGCAGTTGTATGTAAAAGCTGCTGTATGTAAAAGCAGCTGCTACTGTATATGTAAAAGCTGATGTATGTAAAAGCAGTTGTATGTAAAAGCTGCTGTATGTAAAAGTTGCTGTATGTAAGAGCTGATGTATGTAAAAGCTGTTGTATGTAAAAGCTGCTATATGTAAAAGCAGCTGCTACTGTATATGTAAAAGCTGATGTATGTAAAAGCAGTTGTATGTAAAAGCTGTTGTATGTAAAAGTTGCTGTATGTAAAAGCTGCTGTATGTAAAAGCAGTTGTATGTAAAAGCTGCTGTATGTAAAAGCTGCTGTATGTAAAAGCTGCTGTATGTAAAAGCTGCTGTATGTAAAAGCAGTTGTATGTAAAAGCTGCTATATGTAAAACAGTTGTATGTAAAAGTTGCTGTATGTAAAAGCAGCTGTATGTAAACACTACTGTATGTAAAAGCAGCTGTATGTAAACACTACTATATATAAAAGCAGCTGTATGTAAAAGCAGCTGTATGTAAAAGCAGCTGTATGTAAAAGCTGCTGTATGTAAAAGCAGCTGTATGTAAAAGCAGCTGTATGTAAACACTACTATATATAAAAGCAGCTGTATGTAAAAGCAGCTGTATGTAAAAGCAGCTGTATGTAAAAGCTGCTGTATGTAAAAGCAGCTGTATGTAAAAGCTGCTGTATGTAAAAGCAGCTGTATGTAAAAGCTGATGTAAGTAAAAGCTGATGTATGTAAACACTACTGTATGTAAAAGCAGCTGTATGTAAAAACAGCAGTATGGAAACACTACTGTATGTAAAAGCTGCTGTATGTAAAAGTTGCTGTATGTAAGAGCTGATGTATGTAAAAGCTGTTGTATGTAAAAGCAGTTGTATGTAAAAGCTGCTGTATGTAAAAGCAGTTGTATGTAAAAGCTGCTATATGTAAAACAGTTGTATGTAAAAGTTGCTGTATGTAAAAGCAGCTGTATGTAAACACTACTGTATGTAAAAGCAGCTGTATGTAAACACTACTATATATAAAAGCAGCTGTATGTAAAAGCAGCTGTATGTAAAAGCAGCTGTATGTAAAAGCTGCTGTATGTAAAAGCAGCTGTATGTAAAAGCAGCTGTATGTAAACACTACTATATATAAAAGCAGCTGTATGTAAAAGCAGCTGTATGTAAAAGCAGCTGTATGTAAAAGCTGCTGTATGTAAAAGCAGCTGTATGTAAAAGCTGCTGTATGTAAAAGCAGCTGTATGTAAAAGCTGATGTAAGTAAAAGCTGATGTATGTAAACACTACTGTATGTAAAAGCAGCTGTATGTAAAAGCAGCTGTATGTAAAAGCAGCTGTATGTAAAAGCAGCTGTATGTAAAAGCAGCTGTATGTAAACACTACTGTATGTAAAAGTTGCTGTCTGTAAAAGCAGCTGTATGTAAAAACAGTTGTATGTAAAAACTACTGTATGTAAAAACAGCTGTATGTAAACACTACTGTATGTCAAAAACAGCTGTATGTAAACACTACTGTATGTAAAAACAGCTGTATCTAAACACTACTGTATGTCAAAAACAGCTGTATGTAAACACTACTGTATATGTAAAAGCAGCTGCTATATGTAAAAGCAGCTGTATGTAAAAGCAGCTGTATGTAAAAGCAGCTGTATGTAAAAGCTGCTGAATGTAAAAGCTGCTGTATGTAAAAGCTGATTTATGTAAACACTACTGTATGTAAAAGATGCTGTATGTAAACACTACTATATATAAAAGCAGCTGTATGTAAAAGCAGCTGTATGTAAAAGCAGCTGTATGTAAAAGCTGCTGTATGTAAAAGCAGCTGTATGTAAAAGCAGCTGTATGTAAACACTACTATATATAAAAGCAGCTGTATGTAAAAGCAGCTGTATGTAAAAGCAGCTGTATGTAAAAGCTGCTGTATGTAAAAGCAGCTGTATGTAAAAGCTGCTGTATGTAAAAGCAGCTGTATGTAAAAGCTGATGTAAGTAAAAGCTGATGTATGTAAACACTACTGTATGTAAAAGCAGCTGTATGTAAAAACAGCAGTATGGAAACACTACTGTATGTAAAAGCTGCTGTATGTAAAAGTTGCTGTATGTAAGAGCTGATGTATGTAAAAGCTGTTGTATGTAAAAGCAGTTGTATGTAAAAGCTGCTGTATGTAAAAGCAGTTGTATGTAAAAGCTGCTATATGTAAAACAGTTGTATGTAAAAGTTGCTGTATGTAAAAGCAGCTGTATGTAAACACTACTGTATGTAAAAGCAGCTGTATGTAAACACTACTATATATAAAAGCAGCTGTATGTAAAAGCAGCTGTATGTAAAAGCAGCTGTATGTAAAAGCTGCTGTATGTAAAAGCAGCTGTATGTAAAAGCAGCTGTATGTAAACACTACTATATATAAAAGCAGCTGTATGTAAAAGCAGCTGTATGTAAAAGCAGCTGTATGTAAAAGCTGCTGTATGTAAAAGCAGCTGTATGTAAAAGCTGCTGTATGTAAAAGCAGCTGTATGTAAAAGCTGATGTAAGTAAAAGCTGATGTATGTAAACACTACTGTATGTAAAAGCAGCTGTATGTAAAAGCAGCTGTATGTAAAAGCAGCTGTATGTAAAAGCAGCTGTATGTAAAAGCAGCTGTATGTAAACACTACTGTATGTAAAAGTTGCTGTCTGTAAAAGCAGCTGTATGTAAAAACAGTTGTATGTAAAAACTACTGTATGTAAAAACAGCTGTATGTAAACACTACTGTATGTCAAAAACAGCTGTATGTAAACACTACTGTATGTAAAAACAGCTGTATCTAAACACTACTGTATGTCAAAAACAGCTGTATGTAAACACTACTGTATATGTAAAAGCAGCTGCTATATGTAAAAGCAGCTGTATGTAAAAGCAGCTGTATGTAAAAGCAGCTGTATGTAAAAGCTGCTGAATGTAAAAGCTGCTGTATGTAAAAGCTGATTTATGTAAACACTACTGTATGTAAAAGATGCTGTATGTAAACACTACTGTATGTAAAAGCAGCTCTATGTAAAAGCAGCTGTATGTAAAAGCAGCTGTATGTAAAAGCAGGTGTATGTAAAAGCAGCTGTATGTAAACATTACTGTATGTAAAAGCTGATGTATTTAAAAGCAGCTGTATGTAAAAGCTGCTGTATGTAAACACTACTGTATGTAAAAACAGCTGTATGGAAACACTACTGTATGTAAAAGCAGCTGTATGTAAAAGCAGCTGTATGTAAAAGCAGCTGTATGTAAAAGCTGCTGTATGTAAAAGCAGCTGTATGTAAAAGCTGCTGTATGTAAAAGCAGCTGTATGTAAAAGCTGATGTAAGTAAAAGCTGATGTATGTAAACACTACTGTATGTAAAAGCAGCTGTATGTAAAAGCAGCTGTATGTAAAAGCAGCTGTATGTAAAAGCAGCTGTATGTAAACACTACTGTATGTAAAAGTTGCTGTCTGTAAAAGCAGCTGTATGTAAAAACAGTTGTATGTAAAAACTACTGTATGTAAAAACAGCTGTATGTAAACACTACTGTATGTCAAAAACAGCTGTATGTAAACACTACTGTATGTAAAAACAGCTGTATCTAAACACTACTGTATGTCAAAAACAGCTGTATGTAAACACTACTGTATATGTAAAAGCAGCTGCTATATGTAAAAGCAGCTGTATGTAAAAGCAGCTGTATGTAAAAGCAGCTGTATGTAAAAGCTGCTGAATGTAAAAGCTGCTGTATGTAAAAGCTGATTTATGTAAACACTACTGTATGTAAAAGATGCTGTATGTAAACACTACTGTATGTAAAAGCAGCTGTATGTAAAAGCAGCTGTATGTAAAAGTAGCTGTATGTAAAAGCAGGTGTATGTAAAAGCAGCTGTATGTAAACATTACTGTATGTAAAAGCTGATGTATTTAAAAGCAGCTGTATGTAAAAGCTGCTGTATGTAAACACTACTGTATGTAAAAACAGCTGTATGGAAACACTACTGTATGTAAAAGCAGCTGTATGTCAAAGCAGCTGTATGTAAAAGCTGCTGTATGTAAAAGCAGCTGTATGTAAAAGCTGCTGTATGCAAAAGCTGCTGTATGTAAAAGCTGCTGTATGTAAAAGCTGCTATATGTAAAAGCAGCTGTATGTAAAGCAGCTGTTTTTAAAAACAGCTGTATGTAATAGCAGCTGTATGTTAAAGTTGCTGTATGTAAAAGTTGCTGTATGTAAAAGCAGCTGTATGTAAAAGCAGCTGTATGTAAAAGCAGCTGTATGTAAAGCAGCTGTTTTTAAAAACAGCTGTATGTAAAAGCAGCTGTATGTAAAAGCAGCTGTATGTAAAAGTTGCAGTTGCTGTATGTAAAAGTTGCTGTATGTAAAAGCTGCTGTGTGTAAAAGCAGCTGTATGTAAAAGCAGCTGTATGTAAAAGCAGCTGTATGTAAAAGCAGCTGTATGTAAAAGTTGCAGTTGCTGTATGTAAAAGTTGCTGTATGTAAAAGCTGCTGTGTGTAAAAGTAGCTGTATGTAAAATCAGGTGTATGTAAAAGCAGCTGTATGTAAACATTACTGTATGTAAAAGCTGATGTATTTAAAAGCAGCTGTATGTAAAAGTTGCAGTTGCTGTATGTAAAAGTTGCTGTATGTAAAAGCTGCTGTGTGTAAAAGTAGCTGTATGTAAAATCAGGTGTATGTAAAAGCAGCTGTATGTAAACATTACTGTATGTAAAAGCTGATGTATTTAAAAGCAGCTGTATGTAAAAGCTGCTGTATGTAAACACTACTGTATGTAAAAGCAGCTGTATGTCAAAGCAGCTGTATGTAAAAGCTGCTATGTGTAAAAGCAGCTGTATGTAAAAGCTGATGTATGTAAAAGCAGCTGTATGTAAAAGCTGCTGTATGTAAAAGCTGCTATATGTAAAAGCAGCTGTATGTAAAGCAGCTGTTTTTAAAAACAGCTGTATGTAATAGCAGCTGTATGTTAAAGTTGCTGTATGTAAAAGTTGCTGTATGTAAAAGCTGCTGTATGTAAAAGCAGCTGTATGTAAAAGCTGCTATATGTAAAGCAGTTGTATGTAAAAGCAGCTGTATGTAAAAGATGCTGTATGTAAAAGCAGCTGTATGTAAAAGCAGCTGTATGTAAAAGCTGCTATATGTAAAAGCAGCTGTATGTAAAAGCAGCTGTATGTAAAAGCTGCTGTATGTAAAAGCTGCTGTATGTAAAAGCAGCTGTATGTAAAAGTTGCAGTTGCTGTATGTAAAAGTTGCTGTATGTAAAAGCTGCTGTATGTTGTGGAACCACCTGAGATGAAACCTGAAAGTTATGCACCATAACTCATGTTCCCTGAAGGAAGGGAACGAGGTGCAACACATTGACTATGGGAATTGCGCTGCCGCACGGTTCACTTGAAGTAATACAATCACGCCTTTTCTAAAGGGAGGTGGGCGTCAGCAATGAGGCCCCGTCCTCTTTGCATAAAAGGGGCTGACGCCCCACCTACATCCTCCAAGTGCATTTCACCAAGCTTGGGCATTGAAAGGGCAAACATGTGTTGCACCTCGTTCCCTTCCTTCAGGGAACATGAGTTATGGTGCATAACTTTCAGTTCCCTTATCAGTCAGTACACTCGGTGCAACACATTGACTATGGGAACGTAATTCAATCACGCCCTGGAAATGCTCTGGAAATGCATGCTTGTGAGAACTTATGCCTTAGACTACAGGCGCCAGCTGCTCGCTACTCTGTGGTAGAGAGAACAGCCTGAGTTACATCACATGCTGTGACATCCAAACTGTAGTGTTTCACAAACGTGTTTGTTGATGCCCAGTTAGCAGCTGCACATATATCTGCTACTGGTACACCTCTGAATAAGGCCTAGGAAGTGGCTAGGCCTCTGGTTGAGTGAGCATGTACCCCAGAGGGTACCTGCTGACCTTTGCTGCTGTATGCCCTCTTAATGGCTTCAGTCACCCAGTGTGAGAGGCGCTGTGTTGACAGGGCTCTGCCAGCAGCAAGAGTAGCAAAACACACAAACAATTGCGGATGAGCGAATGAGCGGATTTGATACCTGGACTATTGAGAATTAACTTTCTTGACACAAACAATTGGTTTGTTTTGTGCCAACTGACAGTTCTCTCCATGTAGATGCTCAGGGCCCTAACAGGGAAGAGCGCGTTCAGCCGTCTCTGTTCTGCAGTTAGAACAGGGGGAGGAGGAAAAGTTGACAGCTCAAAGTCCAGACTTCTGGGATTTAAAGTTGGTACTTTTGGCACATATGCGGGGTTTGGACGCAGGGTGACCTTTTACCCGTCTGGGGCAAACCTGGTACACATTTGATGCACAGATAATTTGTGTAGGTTACCCACACATTTTGCTGAGCACAGAGCTAAGAGCAATGCAGTTTTATAAGATAGCAAATCCATCTTAATGTTGCTAAGAGGCTCAAATGGAGGCTCACACAAAGCATCCTGGACTAACTGTAGGTCCCACTCGGGGGCCAAAGTCCTGCTCGGAGGTTTCTTCCTTAGTACACCCTTCATGAATCATATCATGAGAGGGTGGGCACCAGGTGATTTACCTCCCCAGCCCTCGTGGCATGCCGAGATGGCTGACAAAAAGACCTTAATGGTGGAGAAAGAGCGGCCCTTCTCCAGCAGGTCCTGTAGAAAGGTGAGGAGCTGGACCAAGTCATAGGAATATGAAATAATATTCCTCTCTAGACACCAGGCCTCAAAAACACGCCACTTGTGAGCATAGAGAGTCTGAGTAGACTGTGCTCTCGCTCCCTGTATTGTGTTTACCACATTACTAGGCAGTCCTGAGGCCATTAGCCGGTCCCTTTCAGCGGTCAGGCCCAGAGCTGCCACAGTTCTGGGCGTGGATGTAGAATCTGCCCGTGGGCCTGGGTCAGCAGGTCCCTGTGAGGAAGCAGCTGCCATGGTGCCCTCTCCAGCAGTGAAATCACCTCTGGGAACCCTGCTTTCTGCGGCCACCTGGGGGCTATCAAAATTAATGAGAGAGCCCCCTGGTGGACATGTTCCAGTGTTGCCTGAGTCAAGGGAACAGGTGGAAACGCGTAATACAGCCTTCCCGCTGGCCAGCTGTACTTCAGGGCATCTGTCCCCAACAGTGCATCTGTCTCCCTTATCGAGTGATACAAGGGGCAGTGCGTGTTGTAGCTGCAAGCAAACAGAGCTGCGTCGGCCCTCCCGTATCGTGCCCAGACCTGGTCCACGATGCGTGGGTTCAACCGCCACTCTGAGGAGAGGAGGGGCCCTCTTGAGAGGGCATCTGCCCCGTGATTTAGCTCGCCCGGGATGTGGGTCGCTCTCAGCGACAAGATCCGGGAGCTGCACCATGTGAGCAGCTTCTGTGTCAACCTGAGGAGGGGCTGGGACCTTGTCTCACCTTCTCTGTTGATGTAGGACACTGTCGTCCTGTTGTCTGATTTTATCAGCACATATTGTACAACCAGCCCCTTCCTATAAAAGTGTTTCAGAGACAAAAACACTGCTCTGAGTTCCAGGAAATTTATGTGGAGTTTGGCCTCCTGCTGTTTCCAGACCCCTTGGGCATACTGGTTTCTGCAGAGACCTCCCCATCCAGTTTTTGACGCGTCCATGGCTACCAGGACTCGTGACAACACTCTACCCAGTGTGATGCCTTTGTTGAACACTGTGGGGGCCTTCCATGGCTCCAGCCTTCATGCTTTCTGGGCCAATCAGTATCCTCCTCGTTCGTGGGAGGGGGAAGGGGTCAGGTTGCATTTGTTTGTTGATCCATATCTGTAGAGGGCGCATTCTTAATAAGGCCCGAGGCACACAGACAATAGCTGCTACCAACAGGCCCAAGAGATGCTGGCACAACTTGAGAGACACCTTCTGGCCTAGCTGAAAACGTGTTAGGCAGAGGTGGAGGGATTAAACCCGTGCCTCTGAGAGCCTTGCCCTGTACAAAATGGAGTTGAGCTGTACTCCCAGAAATACGGTAATCTGGGATGGGGTCAGATTGCTTTTTGCCAGGTTTATAACAAAACCTAGAGCTTCCAGGTGAGACATCACCCTCTCTGCATGCTGCTGAGCTTGGACTCTGTCGTGTCCAAGTATGAGCAGATCGTCCAGATAGTTCAGAACTCTGATCCCTTGACCCCTCAGCGGGGTCAGGGCCGCGTCCAGGCATTTCGTGAATGATCTGGGGGCAGTTTTCAGGCCAAAAGGCATTGCCAAGAACTCGAACGTGGTGTCCTCGAAGGCAAAGCGGAGATATTTTCTGTGGCAGGGCAGGATGCTCACGTGGAAAAAAGCGTATTTCAGATCTACGGTACAGAAGTAATCCCCTGGTCGAACCGAGTGGATGACTTGTCTGAGTGTCAACATCCTGAATTTGTATGTTTTTATTCTTTTGTTCAGACCCCGGAGGTCCAGAATAGGTCTCAAGCCCTGATCCCGTTTCGGGACCAGGAAGTACTTGCTGTAATGAGCCTTTTTCACATCGTGAGCAGAGACTATTCTGATCACTCCTTTCTGAATCATGGCTGCGATCTCATCTCTCAAAACATGAGCACGGTCTGGGCTTATGGAGGACGACAGCATCCCCGTGAAAGGAGGTGGCCGCTTGTAGAACTGCAGCCGGAGACCAAGGGTGACAGTGGACGTGACCCACGTGCTTGGTTTGCACGCATTCCAGGCGCCAGTGTGTACGCTCAGTTTGGAAGGCATGTGTATTCTGTGGTGTTTGTGTGTCAAGGGGATGGAAGGGGGGTGAGTGGCCTCCTCTCGTTTGCCCTCTGGATGACTTGGCTGTCCCACCGCGGTAGCCTGAGTGTCTGTCTGGTGTTGACAGACCCCTGGCTGCCAGCGGGGGCTCATTGTCTGCCCCGACAGTTCGTGTCTCATGAGGGTACGGGTGACCATGCGTGAATGCTGGCCCCCTCCCTTTATCTGACACGTTTTGCATTAAAAAGGTGCTGTATGTTTTTGTTTTTTTTTAGTCGACACACAGGACGTTATGGGCTTTTGAGACTTTATTGCTGTGCTTTAAAGAACATGTCTTTATTACATCAACATTTGACTGATTTTGTGTACATACAGAATTTACACTAGATAAACGTGGCTTTTTACACACAAAGTCTGGCTTTAAACGGTCGGTCTCCCCTGTTTCCACATGGATGGGAGTACCTAAAAAATGGCGAAGCGGCTCTGCATCAGGACGGCTTCTGTTTTCGGTCCCTGTTCGGTGAGGAAGACCTTGGTGGGCCTGCCTGGTTTGGGACAAATCTGTGCCTTCCCCAGGCCTGGTCAGCCTGGGACGGCCCTGCGGCGGGCTTTGGCCGCTGTTCTCCGTAGAGCGCGGGCCGTTTCTGAGGGGGGCGACATGTGGCCGAGTGGTGGCGAGGCTGAGCGCCCCTGTGTCCACTAGCGTCTCTGGGTTGCATGAAAAGCTTTCTGGGCATCCCCTCACGCAAGGCCTCGGCCTGTTTCCTTCTCTGTTCCAGCCTGCTCTGAATTCTTTCGAGAGCACCGCCGAAAAGCCCCGTGGGCTCGATGGGATGATGAAGAAACGGGTTCCATTGAGCCTCTGGCAGGTCCGTCAGTGTTAGCCACAAATGGCGCTGAGCGATGACAATCTCAACCATATCCAAAAAAGCTAAGTCTGGTCCTCTGGACATTCAAAAAAAAAGGACCAGACTTAGCTTTTTTGGATTTTTCTACCTGGATTATTGAGCATGCATCAGGGAATCTCAACCATACTTCTCCCCTGAGCGATGGCGGCTGTCCCCATAAGGGGAAGGACTAAGTCTGTTGCCTTGCGTGCCTCATCGAGAATGTCGGCTGCCTCCTTTTTGTTGGAGGCCTGCTGGAGCTCCTGGAGTTTTTCTGCCAAGTATGCCTGCATCATGGCTGAAGCATTCATGGCGCAGACCGTGAGGCCCTGAGCTCGGTAACACTTTTCGAGCTGAGAGGCCGACACGCGGCAGGCCTTGCTAGGCAGAGTTGGTTTGGAGCCCTAAGTTCTAGGGGCTAAATTCACCGCCAACGTGTCCTCCATCTGGGGAATGTTAGCCATGTCAGCTGCCTCCATTCCGGCAACGTCCAGGAACTAGGAGAGAGGCAAAGTCAGTGGAGCCCTGGGCTCAACCCAGGTGCGAGTCAGCTTCGTCTGGAAGTCGGGAAAAATAGGCATCCTGTGCCTCGTGGCCGACTGCTGCTTGGCGAAGAAGAAATTCCCCGCCAACCTCGTTACCTGTTGTCGAGGTGGGGGTTCTGGCCAAGCAGTGGTGTAGTCTGCGTGATACGCAGGTATACGCCGTATACCCACTAGAAAAGCTTGGGGATTTCCGTATAACCACTTAAATGTGCCCAATGATACGTAACGTGACAACAAACACGCGTTGCATAAAGATAGATTATGTTCGCTGCTCATAAGGACTCTTCACTGCGCCGCAACTCTCGCGGTTGCCATGGTTTCGTGTTCCTCTGTTGTACGTGAGGCTCACAGCCATTGGCTGAGCTGAGCTCACTACCATAGTTCTCTGCTCTGTGATTGGTTTCTTAAGAAGCTCCTTTATGATTGGCTGCTCGGGATGCAGGCGGGCGACAGACGGTGTAGAGCATTTTCGCTAACGACGACAGACTCAAAATGAAAAGGAAACAAGCTACACTTTTTGAATGTTTTTATAAACCAGCTGAACCCGAAGCTACAGAGACAACATTAGAAGAACCTACCAGTTCGACGGCCGAAACCAGCCATAATGAGGTTGATATCTGCATTTCCCCAGGTAAGTGTCGGCTAGTACAAGTTAGCTGAAGCTAGCTCAAGCAGCAAGTAAATGCATGTTTTTATCGACCTTTTCTGATGCCAAACTCCAAAATGCGCATCAAGAAACCTTGATGGAAACACGGTTACTGTCCAGAATTTTACAGTAACATTTCATATAAATAAATATGTGAATATAAAAATGATTTGTTTGTGACAAAGTCTGTCACTCCAATAATCAACAAAATGCTATGCTTTTTACTCTGTTTTAAAACTCCTTGTTTCATTTTTAGATCCAAATTGGCCAGCCTTGTGGAGTGAAAGTCAGGCTCGGGAATTTAAAAACAGACATCCCTGGTTGGAATGGAGGAACAAAAAATTAGGTAAATATAAAAAAATATGGGAACCAATTTGTATATAAGGTTTAATTGATATATTTCCAACATTAACATATTATGACTTGATAATTTTAAAATAGTCTGATAATCATATCTTTCAAAAGTTTAGTACAGTATATTACATGAGAAATTATATATACAGTATATATGTGTGTGTGTGTGTGATCATTTCATTTTCACGTTTTAGTTGGTCATAATGCAAAAGTGTATGCAAGTAATAATGAAAGGTAATAATGAATGTAATTGTCGACACATGCTTACAGTCTAGTGAATCAGTAGATTCTAGTATTATTACTGGTATCAGGAAATATTAAAAAATATACAATTATGACAATTTTTATTTACTTCCTGCAGGATGTGCTGTTTGCAGTACCATAACGTCAACTGGTGTCCTGACTGAAAAGAGGGTCTCCATATCGGAGGAGTGGGCCTCCTTCAAGATCCAGTCATCAGGCTCAGGTTTGTTGTGCATTTATTAAAATGTAAGCATCACAGACATTTTGCAATGTTAAATATGCTTAAAATTCAAAATAAATTGTCAATTACATTGCACTACATTGCATTTTTGTCTCTAAATGTCCTGATTCATCTCAGTAATCTAGGTAGAAAAAGGAAAAATTAAGTACCGGTAGGTCCTCCGGACAGGTTTTTGTCTCTTAGCACAGTATACCCACTACAAAAATGTAGACTACACCACTGTGGCCAAGTTATCTGCAACGTGTCTGTTGCTCTGCAACACAGCTCGAACAGAGCGGGGACAGACACATCAGTCTCTGGTTAACCTGCCGCGGGGATCTGGGAGAAGTCCTCGCATTCTCCGTTGTCCTCGTTGTCGGCTTCGTCGTCAGTTATTTTGCCCTAGGCTGTTAGCGAGAGCTCATCTGCTCATAACAAGTCCCTCGTGTCGAACTCGACGGTGGAGTCCCCCAGGGGGGCCACCATGTCTATGTTTCCTCCCCAGTCGGCTTGACCGCTGTCTTCCAAGTCGACAGCCTCAAGCTCCACTTGGGAGTGAGCGCTTTGTCAAGGAGCGGTTCCCGCACCGTGGTGGAGCCGCCCATGGCTTTGACCACAAAGTCCATGCGTCTCTGTCTCTCGGCCTCACATAGCTGGTTTTAATGAGGGCAGGATTCGGGGGAGTCCAAAGCAGTTTTCGCGTGTAGCATCCCTAAGCAGACGGGACAGGCCTTGTGGGTGTCCGTCGCTGAGAGGGAATAACCACATCCGATGGGGCAGGCTCAGGAGCCGGGGCTCGCTGGCCTGTTGTTCTTGTTCGAGTTCTTCGACTTCCTCTTGTTCTTCTCCGGAGCCATGGCTGAGAAGAGACGTCGAGTTGTAGCCAGTTAGCCGTCCGCTAAACGTTGCGAAGACGTCCTCACGTCGAGCTGCTCTCTGTAGCTAGCCGTTAGCTACGCAGGTAGCGTGGCGCAGCTTAGCTTCGTCTCGTAGTTGAGCTGCGAAAAGAGCAGAAGAACATCCTCGAAATTTAAGTCGACGACACTGGGTTAGCCTCTGCTAACCCAAGTGCTCACAGGAAATTTCTCTGTAACGCTCAGGGCAGGGAGTGAGCTCACCTACAGTCGAGCGATCCAGTCACAGAGAGTCCTGCGAAGTTCAGGTGTGAAGCGAGGTGAAGGGCAAAAGAGGATGTAGGCGGGGCGTCAACCCCTTTTATGCAAAGAGGGCGGGGCCTCATTGCTGACGCTGTAGCCCACCTGCCTTTAGAAAAGGCGTGATTGTATTACTTCAGGTGAACCGCGCGGCGGCGCAATTCCCATAGTCAATGTGTTGCACCGAGTGTACTGACTGATAAGGGAACATCATTCTACCTCTCCAAAAGAGTTTAATATATTTAATTGGATTAACATAGATAGTACTGTAAATTACATTGGATAACATAAATAAATTTTTTAAATTTAAATAAACTGAACTGTGATGCCCTGGTGCATGCTCAATAACTGTGATGCATTCAGTTCAGTTAAACTGGCTTGAATTAACTTTAATTGAATTGACATTGCAATGTTTCACAATCGCCCAGTACACACAGTAGATATATCAGAGCTGAAACTTTAACAAATTGAAAATCATTAAAAAAAAAAATTACTTCACTTTTTTAAGTCACAAAATAAAAATAAAATGTACTATCACCTTGCATGCACTCTAAACTTTATTTGTTAATAACTCCATTTAATGCGCCTCAGCTTCCTCTTTTTGCTGGAACAGAACATTTATTCAGGTAAACATTTGATGATGCGCTGCTTTAAACGGCACTAACTGCAGCTGTCCTGGAAGCCATGATGGAGGTGGATACCCTCCCACTGCCTCCACTAACCCTTTCTCCAAAAACCGGCTACTCAGTTCCAGCTTAAAAAGGTTAATGCATTTATTTTGGCAGAGCATCCCAGACACTCTATGGGAGAGTTGGCGATGGACCTAACTCCCAGAAACAAAGAACACAGCCTCAAATGATGGCCCCTTCTTCATTAGCGATAATATTTTCAGTCATCAACACCACTGCTTCCTCCTCTACACCCTCCACTTCCCTGCCTCTCCTTGATCTCACTGTGAATCTGCTGTGGATCAGCTTTAGCAGATTGTAGAAGATAGTGGAAGTTTTAAAGTTTTTACTTGTTTCCCTTCGACATGCCATGCCGCAAGCTAACGTTCTAAATTTTGTTCTCACGAGGCAAAGGAACGTTGGTGAAATTATAAAAGCCCTGCTTTTTTTTTTCTTCTTCTTCTTCTTCTTCTTCTTGCACGTGTGTGGAAATAATAAGTGTAATGGTTTGCAGATGAGTGGAGAGAGTTGTGAATGACATTATGATTAAAGGACAATTACCAAGAGCGTGAAAACAGACACTCAAGAGTTTGGAGCAATGACTCCAGTTACACATTTAATACCAACACACACACACACACACACATAATGATAATAATAATAATAACTAATAATAATAATAACTAATAATAATAGGAAAAAGAATAAGAACAACAACAACAATAATAAGAAAATGAAGAAGAAGAATAACAAAAACAACAATAATAATAAGACAAAAAGAAGAAGAACAATAATAATAAGAAGAAGAACAACAACAATAAGAAGAAGCAGAAGAAGAAGAATGATAATAATAATAATAGGAAAAAGAAGAAGAAAAAGAACAACAATAATAATAATAATAACTAATAATAATAGGAAAAATAATAAGAACAAGAAGAAGAAAATGAAGAAGAAGAAGAAGAAGAACAACAAGAACAACAACAACAACAACAAAAACAACAACAATAATAATAATAATAATAATAGATGCATACCCTGTATGAATCTGATACTACAAAGCATTCAGGCATCCCAGGACCTCTGGAGGGCTCTTCGTTCAACAGAAAGGTTTCGGTTGCCTGAAATGTAACACAACAGTCGTTCAGTCAATCAGCCGACACTGTTTAAAAGCAGCCGAAAGAAGAAAACAAAGAAAGAAAGCTGGTTGCAAAGCTGCACAATCAGATTTTGTACATGAAAATCCTTCTTGACCTATTTTAAAATCCTCTCCAAGTCCCACCAGCAGACAGCCGCTTTCATCTTCACGTGCTCATGCACACACACACACACACACACACACACACACACTGAGGTTGGTGGTGTGCACCGCAAGCTAGTGCCTGTCTGCCACACAGGCCGAAGGTTTGATTCTGTTAGCCGCTTGTAATGTAGAGCTAAATGTGTGAGACGCAGCAGCATTTCCTGCTCACGTTTCCATCACTGATTCAACACAAATCATTCCCACACAGTCACATTATAGACTTTTTACATACAGACCATACCTCCCTCCCCCCAGAGAGACAAGCACAGGCCTCTGTTCTGCAGCGAACTTGTTCATGTTAAGTGTTTGTTTCTATTCAGCGCGGTTCATTTGTATGCTGCACTGGTGGAGGCTCTGAATGAGCAACCAGTGCACTTCTGAAGTCAGCTGAACCTGCCAGACCAGACGGCCTGAAAGGCAGGGACCCAAAAGATTTGGGTCAGGATGGGGGTTCTGCCTGCCTCACGACCTATTTGTTTGCAATCTAAACTGCTACAAATTGCTTTTCTTTTTTTTTGAGTTAAGACTAAATTCAAATGTTTATTCTGGGAGCAAAGTAAACCTGTTAGATGAGGGCGAAAATCTGCAGGTTAATGAAAATAACTGCGAGCTTGAGGGGAAGTGAATGTATTTATTTCATGAACGCACTCTGAAACTTTTTGGACGGAGAAGAAGTACCGGTAATCCCATTTTCCAGAACTTTATGTTCTTACTTCTTCACCTGGAACGAGTGTGCAGGAACAAACTTTGTTTATAGCCAGAAAGAAAATGTAAAGATATTACAGAAACTAGTTAGTGCGACAAACAGCTCAGGTTGAGTTTAAATTGAAACTAGAAAAATTACATTTCCTGCACAAATGCAATGTGCATATTATTGCAGAAGAACTTGCTGAAAAACAGCTGAAAAAGTCTATAAAACGTGCTGAAATGTAAGACTAATAGCAGAAAGAACACATATTTGCTGAATTAGGTTTAAATTAAAAATGTTAAATGTTAGGCTGATTGGTAACTCTAAACCAGTGGTTCTTAACCTTTTTTGAGCTACCGAACCCTCCAGTTTCATATGCCCACTCACCAAACCCCTCTTTTTAATATATAAATTTTATATATTAAAAAAGAGGGGTTCGAAAAAAAATCATATTTTATATTATAAAATATGATTTTTTCCCCCCAAATTCTACAACATCACCTTGCTCGGTTCGTCATTTCCATAACGGTAGTTTTTTTTTAAGCCTTCAGGCTTTCTTCTGCTTGCATGATGTTGACACCACCACCCTGCATCTGCTGATTGACATGATTGAGAGCTGCAAATATATCAGCCATGTAAGCTAAAATCACAATGAAATCAGGATTTTTGAAGCAATCTGCATGACAATGTTGCTGCTCTTGCAAATACAGGCCTAATTCCACACGCATGGCAAAAACACGATTCAGCACCTGTCCCCGGGATAACCACCGAACATTAGAATGGTGCAGGAGTGCACTGAAAGTGTCAGAAATTACCACAAAAAATTTAATTTACCTTAAACCAGAAAAAATTTACTAAAAAAATGTTGCTGAAAAGGTAGAATAAAGTTAAATTAGCAGAAGAAAGCAAAAAGAATATATTTGTCCAATTAGGCTGAAAGAAGCAGAAATGAGCACAAAAATGTGGAAATTATCTGAAGAAAATCTAAAATTAGAAAAAAAGATTCAGCTGACCTGTTTCACTCACACCCATGCCAGGGTCAGTTTAGAGTCTAAACTGACCCTGGCATGGGTGTGAGTGAAACAGGTCCCTCTTGTAAATGAGTCCCCGTGGCTCAACGAGGCTAGCCTGTATAAATAAAGGTTGAATGAATGAATGAATGAATAAATAAAAAGAAATGAGCACAAAAAATAGGAAATTAGCTGAAAAGCTGAAATTTGCGAAAAATTGCTGAAAAGTACGGTAGCTGAAAAGGCAGAAAAAAGCTTAAACTACCAGGAGGAAGTGGTATGACCTGAAATGGACTCAAAAATGTGTAATTAGCTGAAAAGGCTAAATTTAGCACAAAAACAGTGAAAAGTTGCTGAAATAGCAGAAAAAGCTGAAACTAGCAGAAAAAAGTTGAAAGGAGCACAACAAGCTAAAATTTGCAGAAAGAAGTTAATTAGGCTGATAGTAGCAGAATTTACCACAAAAACTTGAATTAATCTGAAAACAGCTGAAATTAGCTAAAATAAAAATAAAAAGGAGCTGAAAAACAGAAAGAACACATATTTGCTGAAATAAACAGAAATGAGCACAAAAAGTGGAAATAACCTGAAAAAAGCTGAAATGTGCAACATAAAACAGCCGAAAAGTATAGCTAAAAAAAAGCCAAAAGAAGCTGAAATTACAAGAAGAAAGTGGAGAAAGCACATTTTTTCTGAATTAGGCTGAAAAAAGTTGGAATAAGTGCAAAAACTGTGGACTTAGCCAAAAAGGCTTAAATTAGCAGAAAACTTCTAGTAGTGTACTGTAGTGTGAATGCTTCATAAACATTCACACTCATACAGAACTAGCATTCTTTGAACGAATGCATTTTATCCTCAGATCATCTGAAATAGAGTTGCAGACATTTTGGTCAGGAGCGTAATGTCACAGTATGAATTGTGAACGATCACCAGCTGCTCTCACATCAAACTTTAGATCAGTATCTGTAAAACTGACTGAGTCATCTTTGTGTTCGCTAAATCTGATCAGCTGTGGCAATCACTTTGAAATGCGCTGACTCCAAAAGTTAATCTGTTGTAGATGTACATCAATGATAACGTTCTGAGAAGTTTCACTATAATCCATCCAGTGTTTTACTATTTAATGCCAGCAAAAAACTTAACTCCAAAAATTAATGGCACAGTTTAAGACAAAGTTTGTGTGCAATATTTGAGCACCCAGGCTGTGTGATGTGGGTCAGCCACAGCTACCACTACATCGATTTTAGTACAGTATATGTGCATTTAACTGAGTTATATTCAGTGTTGTTTTTTTTGTTGTTGTTTTTTTAGCTTGGTTGGTTGAGGTCGCCATCTTGAACTGGGTTGACCCAGAAATGTAGGCAGTTGTAGTGATTATGTCTGGGAGTTTCAATAAAATCTGTTCTCTAGTTCATGAGGTATTTTGCTAACAGACAAACACAAGATTTTTTTTTACACATATACAGGCAAAAAAAATTGCCCCCTTTCACCTTTAAAGACCGTGTAAAGTGAATTTCAACATTTTCTTAAATAAACATTATAAATGTGATAATTGTAATCTTGTAAATGAGTAAAAAGTCTCAAAATTGTAGCTCAATTAATTTTGGAGTTATAGATGAAACTGTGTATAAAGACATGTTTGTTTCAGGATTTTTTAGGCGTGGTTTAAACGTGACCGCGTTTCGTCACGCGGTCTTCATTAGTATAGCCCCACCCCCTGCTGCTCCAGCCGTATAAATTGTTCTTCGCATGGGTGGAGCCGTTCACTCGCGAATCGCAGATAGCATCAGATAGCAATAGCATAGATATTTTGTTCATCTGCCTCGTTCCTGCATCTTCCCTGGATGTCGCAATGGTCAGGGCACCCACATTGAGACGCAGGAGGGAGTCAGAACAAACCCAGGCTGCTGCTGGAGTGAGCTGCCACTTGCAGCTCCGCGCCGCGCGCGTGTGTGTGTTTGTGTGTGTGTGTGCGTTGAGCTCCTGCCACGCGCGCCGTGAAACGCAGTGACTCGCTGACACAGATGAGATAACTTAGTTATCAACGTGATTACTCTTTATTTTAATCACCAACACAGACCCCGCATGCGATGTGACCGGGTCGGACCGGGTGCAGCCGCTCATCTTCTAAAATAGCGCTTATTATTAAACACATAACAGCGGAGTTATGAAGTATCTTTGTGTCCTCAACTTTAAAAACAAAAACAGAGTTGTTAGTGCACTAAAAACAGCGTAACTCTTGGAAAAAGGAGCTACTGGCAGCCAGAACTTAGATAAAAACGGAGCAGGTGGATCTCTGCTGTCTGCCTCGCTCAGCTCAGCTCAGCAGTACTGCGCTGAAACCACTCCCACGCGCTGACACGCCCCCACAGTTTCAGACCAAGGGAAAATAATGTATTTTCATGATTTTTGACACTTAATTTTATAAGGAAAACAATGTTTTTAATCAGTCAGATTTATATGGGTGATTAATAACACATATTTATGCCATGTGACAAACTAAAAACACACATTTAATTTCACTTTACACGGTCTTTAAGCACTTGCTTTAAGATTAACATATGCGTGCAAAGACGTCCATGCACAGGACTGGGGGAACATTCATTCAATCTTTATTTACCGGTATACAGGTGTAGGGATATCGCAGCGGTCAGTTTTACTGACTGTACAATATTCCAGATGAAAGATTTGAGTAGATTTTATCTGACACAAACTTATCATCAATATTCACGAGTTCTCTCTTTTTAGATCAAAATCAATAATTCTGTGACTAGAGGTGATATGTAAAGACATGAAACGTCAATTTATGAACTGAATCATTTAATTAACAAATCATTGAATTACATCACACATTTGTACATGTTTGGATCGATCGAATTTCCTTTAATTACTTCAGCAGATGACATCACGCGTTCGTAACTTCTAGGTACAACAGAATAAAGTTATGGGTTTATAATAACTTATACTGTAGGCTCTTAACTTAGTTCTGGCTTAGAAACTTTCTCTAGAAAGAAAAAAATTACCCAGTACTCTCATTGAGTCACGAGGACTCATTTACAAGAGAGACCTGAGCTAGACAGACAACATTTAAAGTGCAGACAACAAATACAGTAAAATGTAATTAAAATAAAGGAAGTGTTATAAAACAAGGTAAAATACTAAAAACAAGAACATATTTGCTTTGACGTTTCTATTGACCTTATCAAATGTTATGCTGATGATACTCAGTTATATTTGTCCATGAAACCCAATGAATCTAATCACTTACTTATGCCGGGTACCGACCTAACGCGTCGAAACGCTCCTGCCGCCCCCTTTTGGCCGCTTGTCACTTTCACACAGCCACTGAAGACGCGTCTGATGACGCGCCCTGGAAGGAGGCAGAGGAGGGGGGGTCTGGGTCCTTTTCCGGTTGTTTCTTGTACACAGGGCAGACGAAATCAGCTGTACGTGAGCCTCGTTACTACTTGAGTGGGTTTTCTACGAGCCGAACTGCAGCTCCAAAAGTCTTTGTTGAGATTAAAACGTTTTTTTATGTTTGGGGTGATCGTACGCTCGAGCGGACAGCAGCAACTGTAAAAATGCCAAGTTTCTTACCGGAGGCTGGTTTCTTCATGGAGGCTCGATGGGGTAAGTTTAAAAAGTCCAAAAAAAGTCCCGTTTTCGTTGCGTTATCACATAGCAGAGTCTCTCCCGATTGGTTGCTGCGATGCGTCGAGCATCAAAAGTTCAAATATTTGACCCTTGGCGGCTCGACGCGTAGGTTGCTTCGGACGCGCGCGTGCGCGGAAAGGAACTGCCACATGCCGCCGCGCCGCTTCACGATTCGCTGCGCCTTGACGCGTCTCCACATAGACTTTCAATGGAAACCGGCTGCTTCCGCTGCCCGAAACGCGTCTGGTCGGTACCCGGCATTAGACTAGAATCATGTCTTAAAGACATAAAAACCTGGATGACCATACATTTTCAGCTTTTAAGCACAGACAAGACAGAGGTTATAGTTTCTGAGACAACTTCCGTTGTGACTTGACACCAGTGGTGTAGTCTGAGATATGCGGGTACAGTATACAGAGTATACCCACCAGAAAATCTTGAAAATGTCAGTATACCCTTAAATTGTGACGCTTTATTGTCTGAGACTTTTCTGCATAATTCATATTACTGTCATTATTTTCAGTTCTCAGACTACCTGGAATCACTGAATCTTATCAACACATCTGGATCTGCCCATCACTGCATCCTTCAATGTTTTTGGGTTCTGAATGATCGTGTCTTCATCAATGTATCTCATGGTTCAATTATGGGTGCAAAATGTCACACTGTTAACTCCTGTAATTACACATCAGTGACAAAGAAGTCAAGTAAATGTCTGATATTAATGTTGTTATTGATCTCAGGGATTCAGCCCAACCCAGGTCTCTCCATTAACTACAGTACTCCCAGTGAGTTTAAAAATAATTCAGGTCTCCATTTCCTGCATGTAAACGCTCGTAGCCAAACTTGATGAACTGAAAATCCGAATCAGTTCTTCTGGGGAAGATGTGATCGTTATCTCTGAAACTTGGCTCAACAAATCAGTTTTGAAAAATGACCTGGCAATCAATGAATTTAAGATCTATTGTTGTGATCGTAATAAAAGGGGAGGTGGAGTTGCTATTTACATCAGAGACTCTTTGGCTGCCAGGATTGCATCTAAAAAAATAACCGCAAACCAGTTTGAGGCTTTAGCTGTGAACATCAGTTTGAAGGGAGGTCAGATATTAACTGTTGTAGGTTGTTATCGTCCCCCCTCCGCAATACCTGAAGCTCTGTCCTCCCTGACTGAATCCATAGGAAATTTAAAACACAATGAGATTGTTATGGCAGGAGATTTCAACATTGATTGGAATAAGTCGACCCCCCTCTGTGATAAATTCAAGGAATGTTGCCTATCTCTCAATCTAACACAACTTATCGATTCTCCCACCAGACCAAACAAAAAATGTCCCGAAAAATCTTCCACCTTAGATCTGTTTTTCACAAATGCACCTCACAAATTTCCTGGTACAGGTGTATTTGCTAACATTTTGAGTGATCATTCCGTAATAGCAGCTCTTAGATCTACTAAACTTCCACCTGCTAAGCCCAGAATAATTCAAAAAAGGGATTTGAAACGTTTCTGTGAACAGTCATTCCTTTGGGATCTATCCCACTTTGATTGGCAACGTATTCTACTAATCAACGACGTGAACACCGCTTGGAACTATTTTCATAATAGTTTCATTTTCTTTGTAAACAAACACGCTCCTTTCCGGCAGTTCAGGATAAAGGGCCGTGACAGCCCCTGGTTTACTCCTGAACTAGCTGACCTCCTGCACAGGAGAGATCATCTTTGGGCCGCAGCAAGAAAATCACACTCAGACACTGATTGGTTGAAATTTCGACAGCTGAGAAATAAATTCACAACTGCCATCAAAGCCGCAAAACGTAATTACTTCTTATCTCAGACCTCCAAAAATCTAAACGACCCTAAAAAATTCTGGAAAACCATCAAATCTCTCTCAGGCACCCCCCAATCATCTGACCTCCCATCACAATTTCTTGTTGACTCTGTTCCTGTGTCAAATAAGCACGAGATCCTGAACTGTTTCAACAAACATTTTGTTGCTTCTAGTTCATTATTTGACACAGTTACAAATGGAAAATCAGCCACTTCATCTAATAATCAAACTTCTACAAATCAAATCCCTCCTACAAGTAAATCCTCAGTTAATCACACCTTCTCTTTTTCTCCGTTCTCAGTCAGTGAGGTAAATAAACTGTTAAAAGATCTTGATCCTAAAAAATCTGCAGGTCCAGATGAACTTCCACCTTATTTCTTAAGGCTGGCTGCTCATATCATCACAGTCCCTGTGACCCACATCTTTAATCTGTCCATAAGCCAAAACACCATTCCGGATGCTTGGAAAACAGCCTTTGTTCTTCCTTTGCTGAAGGGAGGTGACCCCACCTCACTGAACAATTATCGACCGATCTCTAAACTCTGCATCTTAGCCAAGGTTCTAGAAAAACTGATAAACTCTCAGATCAAAAATTATCTGGACTCATTTAACATCTTACCTCTCCATCAATCTGGTTTCAGGAAAAAACACAGCACAACAACTGCTTCTCTGAAGGTTCTTAATGACGTTGTTGAAGCATTGGATGCTAAGGATATTGTGCTGCACTTTTCTTAGACCTGTCTAAAGCTTTTGACACTGTGGATCATAACATCTTGTGTCATAAGCTCTCAGAAATCGGTTTCTCTGATCACACCATCGGTTGGTTTTCCAATTATCTTTCCAATCGGAGGCAATGTGTTCAACATAACGGTACTTCTTCCAACTATTTAACAGTTAGAAATGGTGTACCACAAGGCTCAGTTTTAGGACCAACCCTCTTTACAATCTACATAGCTAATGTAGGTCAGAGCATCCCTGATGCATCCTTACATTTCTATGCTGATGATACAGTTGTTTATTGCCGAGCTAAAACAGTAGCTAAGGCTTTCCAGTTACTGCAATCCGCTTTTGACATCATTCAGTCAGATTTGTTCCGTCTCAAACTTGTCCTAAATGCTGATAAAACAAAAGGGATGTTTTTTTCAAGTAGGAAGTCGGTCCCAGCAGATCTTCCTCTGATTTTATCCTCAAATGGTGTCCCTATTGAGTTTGTTGATTCCTATAAATATTTGGGTATCCTGGTCGATTCGCATCTCTCTTTTAAACTCCACGTGGAAAACCTAGTGAAGAAACTGAAAGTTAAACTGGGTTTCTTTTTCAGAAATAAATCATGTCTAACACTGAATGCTAGGAAACGCCTTGTATCTGTGACTTTCCTTCCCTCCATTGATTACGGTGACATTCTCTACATGAATGCTCCTACAAGCACCCTGCGGATGTTGGATGTTGTCTATCATGGTGCACTAAGATTCATAACTGGCTGTGATTATCGTACCCACCACTGCACCCTGTATTCACTGGTTAATTGGACATCATTAACCTCACGCAGACTCTTCCATTGGTACATTTTCATCTTCAAATCACTTCTTGGTCTTCTGCCTTCATACATTCATTCATTCATTCATTCAACCTTTATTTAGTCAGGTAAATCTTTTGAACCTCATGGGCTCATTTACGAAAGCGACCTGCTAAAACTAAAGAACAATGAACAGCAATGGTAGAATTTCCTTCCTTTCCTACATCTCCTCCTACATGTCTTTGCGTGAGTGTAGCTACAGTGTGCGCTCTCAGGACATGATCACCTGCAGTGTTCCGTCAGTGAGGACTGAACTTGGAAAAAGGGCCTTCTCCTATTCTGCTCCTGCTTCATGGAATATCTTACAAAAAGATCTGAAGCTCTCGGCCCTGACCTCACTAAATGGTTTTAAGAGTCTGTTGGAATCCTGGCAGAAACCAATGCAGATATGTTCCTGTCTTTGATTTTGTACATCTACCTTATAATGTTTTTGCTAGTTTTTGCTACTTTTTTCTTTTTCTTTTGTTTATTGTTTAATGTAATTGTATCATTGCTGTTCATCATTCTTTAGTTTGTAGCAGGTCGCTTTCGTAAATGAGCCCTCGAGGCTCAATAAGATTTACCTGACTAAATAAAGGTTGAATGAATTAAAAGTGCCCAATGATACATGGGCTCGTGTCATTATCAACACATTTGGAACATTTTATAGACACATTGAGTTGGTTCAACCTGTTTTTTGTATAATTAATACTTCTGTACTTACTAGTTAATACTGGAACTTGTTTTGCTTTGATACTGTTTTATAAATTCTATAACGTGTTTTTAATGCCAAGTCAACTGTTGTACGAAGTATGTTGTACATTTTTTGAAATATAAGCATCAAAGAAATTCTGAAATGTTCAATAGAGCTTTAGAGCGTGAAGTCACTGGTCCGCGGCGCGAAGACCGATGGGATAGTATTGGGTCGGATCTGCCATATTGGCTGTTCACTAAAATAAGCTTTTTTGCTTTTTTTTTTAGAATCTATGTAGGTTAACAGTTTTTCAATGGTCCAAACTTGCTGTGTTATTGGATGTAATGTCCGGTCACACGACCGGAAAGGTAAAAAGATAGAAAACAGACTTTCTGTTTACCGTTTCCTGCCTGGAAACAACGCTAAGGAGCTCATGTGTCGGACATAAAAAAGGAGATGAATGGCCTGGATATCAGTGGTGACACGTCCTGATACAAAAAAATTAACGATTACTTTATACCAACCAGTGTACTTTGGTTTCTAAGCACAGTATACCCACTACAAAATGTAGACTACATCACGGCTTGGCACTGTATAAACTGAACTGAATTAATGAACATTTAAAAATTTGACAGATTTCATTAGGGCTGCAGGTGTTTAAATTGCAATGTTTGTACATCATTTAGTTTTTTTTTCTTTCTTTGGGCTTGCCCTTAAACAAACACAAGCAGAAACACACGGGACGAAAATAAGTCTCAGACTACGGCTAACCAAACTGCGGCTTGTAACTCAGGCTATTCATATCCCCCAGAATGAGAGGTTGCAGTGTGAGTCCTTTCCCTTTTACTGTAACGCAGGAAGGACATCTGTGTGTGTGACTTCACTCAGTGTCTGTAGCTAAAGGTCTTCGGCGGGTTGATTAGAATAAGAATAACATGGGATTTATTTAGCACAGCCTTTCACGTTCTCAGAAAGTTAAGTATGTGCCATGTGGAGCGTACACACGCAGTTAAAGGACGCGAGTTGCCTAAGAGATGAGGGAAACACCCGTGGTTGCATTCAACCTCGGCACCCAACTCCTGACACGTTGCATTTAATATGTGAGGAAACACTGGCGGAAAACCATTTGTCCCACTAAATGGTGCCCTTGTCAAGCTCCCCGGGCTTTCTGTTAAGCTCTTTAACTGCCCGGTCCAGCTGAGGGATATATTTTACTCTGCTGATAATCACAGAGTAGCACAAAATGTGGCACAACAGTAGTCCTGTAGCCACCTCTTCTTTCTGGCACGTTTTGCTTGCTTGATAATGACAAATGATCCGAACGACAAAGGCAAGTTGTGTTTAAGCTCGATGTGGAAACATACCAATGAAATGATGGTCGTTTAAAGAATGAACAGTCCTGTACCAGAATTGTTTCGAAGCCGAATGTTTGACTATTCTTTTCTCTCTGAGGGGAAAATGGGAGAAGACATCAGTCTTAGTCGTGCCATCACTCTGGTTTCTATTCCACATGTGCAAGGAGTTGTAAATATCCATCCATCCATTTCAACAGCTTATAAAGACGGTTCAAGAAGAGAAGTCCAGATATGCGTCTTCCTGTGACACTCTAGCTTCTTCTGAGATCAAAAGGCATTACACGAAACACCAAGGAGAGGCAACCGAAAGGCATCCTCATCTGATAAGATGACGAGACAAGACTTTATCATCCTGAAGGAAATGTACAAGTTGCTGGCTGCTTCAGATCACACAATGACAAGGAAACGACAAGTAAAACACATTAAAAGACACGTAGAAAGAAACTGAGAAGAATGTAATATACAAAGTAATAAATATAACCGGTACAATGATGCTCAGTGCTGAAGGATTTGAATGGTGAATGTTTGTAGTTTTTTGAGATGAGTGTTTTTTTTTGGACTGGAAGTGAACAGGGACTGTGAGTAATCTATAATGTTTTGGTGCGAGATGTCTATGGGTACTCCAGTTTCCTCCCACAGACCAAAAACAAACATGTTAGACTGATTGGTAACTCTAAATTGTCCCTAGGTGTGAGTGAGACAGTGAATTATTTTTTGTCTCGTTTGGCTCTATGTGTCCATGTGATGGACTGGAGACCTGTCCAGGGTGTCCCCCACCGCTCACACAGTGACTGCTGGACATGAGCACCAGTGACCCCTGTAACCCAAAAAAGAAGAAGTAGGTAAAAGATAATGGATGGATGGATGGATGGATGGATGGGTGGATAAAAACTAGGTATAGTTTCTTCAAATGATATGGGGTCAGATTTGTACAAAGTATGTATGCATGCATACAATATA
>JBBPBX010031357.1:5816-34578 GCA_038048925.1 Garcialebias charrua
CTGCGTACGGCCGTATGCCGCTCTACGCCGTTCGTACGTAGAGGCACAAGCGTATCCCCGCAGGGCATGTATGCGCCAAGCTCAAATTTTACGACCGCAAACGCAAACACAAACACGTTGTCGCACAATAAACTGCCCGGTGCCGGACTGTTTTGTATGTGACACAAATATATTAAATTCCCCTTCTTTATCCCTTATCTGGCCTTTTCTTTTGTTTGTTTTTTTGCCAAAAGGCAAGTGATCGCTTCCTCCTCCGTTGACTCCATGACTGAAATAATGAGAAATGAATGAATTTGTCACGAGCTAATTAAACTCGGGTCCAGCGTGGTTGCAGATTTCCCGGTGAGCTGGGATGCAGGACCAGCGCTCCCTGTTTTTATTTTTATTTTTTAGAACTTTTAATTAACATATAAACACAGAACACCGTTGTAGCTGAAGCTGCTGGCTCTCAACCTTTTTTCCCCACCAGACCTGTCAATCAATTCAGTAGGCGTGTCAGCAAATGACCAATCAGCGACCTTAATACAAATACAAATACAAACCATCCCCCTCAGACCTGTGACAGCTCAGCCTCTGCGCTGAATGAACTGAATGAGCTCTTTGCTCGATTCGAGGCAAGTAACAGCACACCTGCACATAAACTCCCCCTCTCTCCTGATGGCCAGGTACTGGTGCTGTCCTCAGACAGCGTAAGGCGATCATTCATCAAGATTAATGCCCGGAAGGCCTCTGGTCCTGACAACATACCTGGTCGAGTGCTGAAGGACTGTGCAGGGGAACTTGCAGCGGTCTTCACGGACATCTTTAACATCTCACTGAGCCAGGCCATCGTCCCCACCTGTTTCAAAGCCACCACCATCATCCCTGTCCCAAAGAAGGCAACGCCCGCATGCCTCAATGACTATCGCCCAGTAGCACTCACCCCCATCCTGATGAAGTGCTTTGAACGGCTAGTCATGAAAAGCATCACATCTGTCCTCCCTGCCTCCCTGGATCCCTTCCAATTTGCATACCGACCTAATCGCTCAACCGACGATGCCATCTCCTCTGCCCTCCACACAGCTCTCACACATCTGGACACGAAGGACTCTTATGTTAGAATGCTGTTCATCGACTTCAGCTCGGCATTCAACACCATCATCCCCCAACAGCTCATCCTTAAACTGGACAGTCTGGGGCTGAACACCTCAATGTGTAACTGGCTGCTAGACTTCCTGACCGGGAGACCACAGACAGTACGGGTCGGGAGTAACACATCTAGCACCATCACATTGAACACAGGGGCCCCACAAGGATGTGTGCTGAGCCCCCTTCTATTCACCCTGCTAACACACGACTGCACACCATCGTACAGCTCCAACCACTTCATCAAGTTTGCGGACGACACAACAGTGGTGGTCTCATCAGCAACAACGATGAGACGGACTACAGGAACGAGGTGAGCCGCTTGGCCTTGTGGTGCGGACACAACAATCTCACTCTCAACGTGGAGAAGACAAAGGAGATTGTTGTGGACTTCAGGAAGAGGGATGCCCAACATGCCCCTCTGACCATCAACAGCACCGCAGTGGAGAGAGTAGACAGCACCAAGTTCCTGGGAGTGCATGTCTCAAAGGACCTGTCCTGGAGCAGGAACACTGCAGCACTGGCAAAGAAGGCTCACCAGCGTCTCTACTTTCTCCGCAAGCTGAAAAGGGCTGGAGCTTCAACCCCCATCATGTGCACCTTCTACAGAGGTGCCATAGAAAGTGTCCTGACCAGCTGCATCACTGTGTGGTTTGGTGCATGTACTGCATCCTGCCGCAAGAGCCTCCAGCGCATCGTGAGAGCAGCTGAGAAGATCGTCGGCACCTCCTTCCCCTCACTGCAGGACTTACACAGCAAACGCCTCACTCGGAAAGCCCTCTGCATGGCAGGTGATCCCACACACCCACTACACAGCTGCTTCAGCCTGTTGCCATCAGGGAGGAGACTGAGAAGTCTCCAGGCTCGAACCAGCAGACAGAGTGACAGCTCTGTTCATCAGGCAGTCAGGATGCTAAACTCTCTGCCTGCTCTGCCCTCCCTCCCATTTGAAACTGTGGTCTTGGGGTTCGACCAGAAAATGATCTAAGTTTTAATGACATGTGGATAAGTTGTCTCTACTGTCTGATGCTGTGGATCCACTTCCAACCCTGCAAAAAGTTCTTAAAGAAGATCGGATAGACCCAGGAAATGCAACTGAGCCTGAACATGTTCCTGAGCTGAATCCATCTGAGCAAGATTTGGAGTTCCATGGCCCAATGGAGACGTTACCAGATTTTACCATACCCTCACCGCATTCTACTGAATCATCTATCATTGCTCCTGAGGCTAGTGATGGTTTAGAAGTTGAACAACCAATTCGTCAGTCTAGTCGACAACCAAAACCAATTAAGCGCCTTCAGTATGCTACTTTAGGAAATCCATTAATTTCTGTAGTGCAAACTCTTTTGCATAGTTTGGCTGCAGCATATGATGAAATGTTTGAACCTGTTTCGGATGCTCCTGTTTATTCTAGGGTCCAGATAATTTAGCATGCACCGGCGTTGCATGGATTCAAGAGGGGAGGATGTAACCCAGGTGTAAATTACAGCTTTTATCCTCTGGACTCTTCACTCTTTCTTCCTTTCATGCATTAACTCTCACAAGACTACTGAACAACCAATCACTGTTGAGTATCAGGGTCACATGCTCCTCTGCAGTCCTAATTGTCAGGTGTATCAGCTGGAGCAGGAGAGTAGGAAGATTAGAACACATTGGGAGAAGCAGAGGAGCAGAGCTGCAGGAGCCAACTACCACAAACTGAGAAGAAGTGAAAAAGGTTGTATAAGATATAAACTGCTGACCTGGTGAGTTCCTGTATGTCACTTAGCAGTTAGCTTATTGATGACATTGAGTGTTTGTTTGTGCAGCTGAGAACAATAAGGTGCCTTAAATATTTATTGAACACTCATTTAGATTGTTTTTACATTTCATGTCAACTGATTTTATGGTGTATATTTATTGGATTTTTCATGGATGTAACTTATATTGAACTTTATATTTATTGAATATGCATATTGACTGAAAATGATTGTTGGAATTATTTATAGTACAAAGCGTGCCATTTATTGAATGTGTGTGCACACTAGAATGTTTTGATATATCTATTGAGAAAATGGTCCTGTTTTATTATGCAGGCCAGGTTGATGGCGAGCTGAAGGTCCAGGCCTAGAGCCCAAAGAAAGGATTGCACTTGAAGTGCCCGAAGACTTCTGTTCTCCTGCCAGGCTGGTAGGAGGCTCCTTGCAGCCAACTGAACAATTTTGTCCCCATTCCAATGTGACATTGTCAGCCCAGGACCTGCACTGGACCAAGCACTTTGATTAACTTGCTTGGAATCTGAACCATTCCCATCTAGGTGTGAAGGAACTGAAGGGTGTGGGTTTGTTGTTTATGGAACTGTGGGATTGTTTTAATTTCCCCTTTTTGTTTTGTTATATATGGCCATATATTTGATTTCACTAATGTAAATATGTATATATTTTCTGCACTCAAAATATAATCCACCTGCAACAGCAAACTTCCAGTCTCTGTCTGCTCCTTCCATGAGATGTACCTTATCTTCTGATAATAAAATAGCCCATTTTGAAAATTGTCTTTATTTACCATTTACATTGACAAATTGCAGCATATTCATTTCCATAAATATGTTACAACTGCCTTAACACTAAAAACTTTCTCACACATTACCACACAACAAAAAGATTTTAACACTGGACTCTATGTCATCAAGCGGGTTATTCACTAAACTCTCGGTCATGTGCTCATTCAGTCTGCACTACTTCTCATATTTGCACTAATGTTTGTATTACATCACTGCCTATAGTCATAATACTGTTTACATTCTCTGTTTACATACTACTGTTTACATTCAATGTTTACATTTATTAATACTGTTTACATTTATTACTACTGCTTACATTTATTACTACTGTTTACATTTACACTACTTTTATATCTACACCACTGCTGATACATATACAGTATTCTCTGACCAGCCTCATTTAAGGATGCCCAATGTGCCTTACTGCATATGCCACTTTTGCCTCTATAACAACATCAACTACCTCATACATATACTGTGTACATTAACTCATATGCTGCTTTGCCACTTTGCAAATGTCAATGCTAGAACCTTTAGTTTATTTTATAGTTATACTTTTTATACTTTTTTATACTAGTATGCAAAAACTCAGGACAGTATTATGTTCATTAAATGTTTAGTGTTTTAGTTTTAGTTTTAGAGTTGGTGTAAATTTTCATACTCTTATACCACTATGCAAAAACTCAGGACAGTGTTACAGTTTTACTATTTTATGCTTATGTCTATTATTATATGTTTCAGTGTTTCAATGTTTAAGTGGTTACTGTTGCACCGAGGGACTGAGAGAAACGCAATTTTGGTCCTGTGTATGTCCTGTACATATTGCAGTTATGACAATAAAGTTGACTTTGACTTTTGACTTTGACTTCATTTGTCCCATAGGTAAATGCTCTCCGCTGCAGCTGCTCAAATGACGTCAAGAATTTGGAGCGAAAACGCGAGAATGAACGCGAGAATGAATGCTGAGCTGTGCAGGTGAACTGTATCTGTACAGTACACGTGTACGGACACGCGTACGACCGTACGCAGAGCTATAGGGGAGCCTTAACACAAAATGTTTAACACCAGCTAAAACTGTAAGTTTATTAAAGACTTCACAGTCTTTAAAGGAGTGCAAAAAAATTTCAAAAAAAATCTTTATAAAATTCTGCTGGATAGCCATCTGGGCCAGGAGATTTTTTATTAGGCATGTTTTTAATGGCTTCACAGAATTCATCTGATGTTAATGGTAAGTCTAGTTCTGATGATTGACTACTGTCTAGTTTTGGAAGTGTTAATTTCTCCAAGAATTGATTGATATCCTCATCTGTTGGATTTATTTGTGGTGTGTATAGAGTTTTATAAAAATCTCTGAAAACACTGTTTACTTTTCCCTCATCATAAGTTATGTTTCCATTTGTGTCTTTAATACCATATATAAATGTTTTTTCTTTGTTTAATTTGAGTTGGTTAACTAAAAAGCTCCCTGATTTTTTACTGTGTTCAAATTTTTCAAATCGTAGCCTTTGTATCAAGAATTGTTTGTTTTTTGTCAATAAATTCATTTAGTTACAACTTTGTCTTACATAGTTTTTTCTGAATTTCCTCTCCTTGTAAACTTTCATGTAATTTGATGGATTTCTCTAATTCCTCAATGCGTTTATTTTCTTTTTTGTTGAATATGATATTATTTTGCCTCTAATAACTGTCTTCCCAGCCTCCCAGAGTGTACATGCTGATGTTCCTGGCAAGTCATTAAACTCTAAATACGATGTCCATTCTTTTTTAAAATATTGTATAAATTCTTCGTCCTTTAGCAGTGAGGTATTTAATCTCCAGTTTATACTTTTTGGAATTTCTTTCTTATTAGCCAAATTTAAAGTAACTGGTACATGATCGCTGACAGCAATAGGGTATATCTTAGTGTCTGAAATGTTGGTCAGCAATGAATTGCTTACTATGAAATAATCCAGATGAGAATAAGAATGATACACATGTGAAAAGTAAGAATATTCTTTGCTATCAGGGTGAAGAGAACGCCATGTATCGCAGAGTCCATAATCACTCATGTACTATTTAACTATATTTATGGATTGCCAACTGCGTTGACTTCCTACTGCATTCAGCCTGTCTATTTTATCATCTAGACCAAAGTTAAGATCACCTCCCATTACCATTGAGCAATCCATGTGATTTGATAGAATAGAAAAGAGATGAAAAAAGTGTCATCGTCCACATTTGGCCCATATATACTAACAATACAATATTTTTGGCTTAGTATGGATCATTTTAATATTATATATCTACCATGAGGGTCTATAACTGTGTCTCATACTGTGAAGTTAACATTTTTATGTATTAATATTGCTACCCCTCTTTGTCTCGAGTTATAGCAGGTTGAGAATACGTTAGGAAACTCAGGAGATTTTAGCTCATCCATAGTTGAGGGTAATTTATGAATTTCTTGGAGTAATACAACATCTGCCTTTAATCTTTTAATCTTGTTATAATTCTATATTTTTTATGTTGGCTACCGACTCCATTAATATTCCATGTGACAAACCTTAAAGTGCCCATACTTGTGCTTGTGAGAATATAGATAAACCATACCCCTTATCACAAATATAAAAAATAATAAAACACCCAGGCACTAACATAATCCTTGAAGGTTGACTATTTATCATTTAGAAATAATGTAAGTGTTGTTCTTGAAGATACATCATGGATGTATTCCTTTATAAGGTATTTGTATGGATGGACATGGGTGTAGACTAACAAGACTACTGCCATCAGGGAGGAGACTGAGAAGTATCCAGGCTCGAACCAGCAGACTGAGTGACAGCTCTGTTCATCAGGCAGTCAGGATGCTAAACACTCTGCCTGCTCTGCCTCCCCTCCCATTTGAACTGCCTTAACACAAAAAACTTTCTCACACATTACCACACAACACAAAGATTTTAACACTAGACTCTGTGTCATCAAACGGGTTATTCACTAAACTCTCGGTCATGTGCTCATTCAGTTTGCACTACTTCTCATATTTGCACTAATGTCTGTATTACATCACTGCCTATAGTCATACTACTGTTTACATTCACTGTTTACATACTACTGTTTACATTCAATGTTTACATTTATTAATACTGTTTACATTTATTAATACTGTTTACATTTATTACTACTGTTTACATTTATTACTACTGTTTACATTTACACTACTTTTATATCTACACCACTGCTGATACATATACAGTATTCTCTGACTAGCCTTATTTAAGGATGCCCAATGTGCCTTACTGCATATGCCACGTTTGCCTCTATACCAACATCAACTACTGCCTCATACATATACTGTGTACATTAACTCGTATGCTGCCTTGCCACTCTTTGCAACTGTCAATGCTAGAACCTTGAGTTTATTTTATAGATATACTTTTTATATATTTTTTACTACTATGCAAAAACTCAGGATAGTATTACACTTTTATTTTTTAATTTTATGCTTATGTTCATTAAATCAGAGTCAGAGTCAGAGAGAATTTATTGTCATTTGCACCGCATGTAGTACATGTGTTGAAAACGAGATTATGTACACAGGGTCCCAGTTACATCCAACAACAAATGCAAGAGAAAAACAATAATAACATCTAGGATTAACTAAGAGAGACATCAGCTAGTAATACACTAAGCCCTAATGTAGTAGAAAAACATCATTATAAACAGCAGCACGAACATGAGCAGATGGTCACAGATGAACGCAGCAACAAGAAACAGATCAGCATCAGCATGATGTGACATTTTGCAGTGTTTATTCTTATTATTTATTTATTCATGAGTCTGACAGCCTCAGGGTAGAAGCTGTTCCTCAGTCTAGTGGTTCTACATTTGATGCTCCTCAACCTCCGTCCCGAGGGGAGTGGTGCAAAGAGTGAGTGTGCTGGGTGAGTGAGGTCTTTCATGATGCAGGTGGCTCTTTTTCTGCATCTGGAGGTGTAAATGTCTGTGATGGTGGGGAGACTGACTCCCACAGACTTCTGTGCAGCCTTCACCACTCTTTGTAGAGCTTTCCTCTCTGCAACTGTGCAGCCTCCATGCCACACGTTGATGCTGGAGCACAGGACGCTCTCCACTGCACACCTGTAGAACGAGGTGAGGACTGAGCTTCTCAGACCGGCTCGTCTCAGCCGTCTGAGGAAGTAGAGTCTCTGATGACCTTTCTTGATCAGGCTGGTGGTGTTATTGCTCCAGCTGAGGTTATCATTCATGTGTACACCCAGGTATTTGTAGCTGGAGACCACCTCCACCGCAGATCCACCTATATACAGTGGGGTGTGGGTGTGTTTGTTCCTTCTGAAGTCCACAATCATCTCCTTCGTCTTCTTCACATTCATGTGAAGGTTATTCTCTTTGCACCAACTCTCCAGATGTTCCACCTCCTGTCTGTAGCTGGATTCATCATTATCTGTGATGCATCCCACCACAGCTGTATCATCTGCAAACTTAACAATATGACAGCCTGGATGTGTGGCTGTACAATCATATGTGAGCAGAGTAAACAGAAGAGGGCTCAGCACACATCCCTGAGGAGAGCCAGTGCTGAGGGTGATGGTGGAGGAGGAGAAGTTGTGGATCTTCACGGACTGTGGTCTGTTTGTTAAGAAGTCTAAGACCCAGTTACAAATAGAGGGGCTTAGTCCAAGTGTGGATAGTTTGTCTATCAGAGTTTGGGGGATCATGGTGTTGAAGGCAGATGTGAAGTCCACAAAGAGCAGACGCACGTATGAGTCCTTCTGATCCAGGTGGGTGAGAGCAGTGTGGACCACGGAGGAGATGGCGTCCTCTGTTGATCGGTTCTCACGGTATGCATATTGATGAGGGTCCTCGTTGATGTTGACGGCTGTCTTGATGTGGGACATGACCAGTTTCTCAAAACATTTAGCGACTATCGGGGTGAGGGCCACCGGTCTATAGTCATTCAGACCAGTCACTGTGGAGCTTTTTGGGACTGGGATGATGGTGGCAGTCTTCAGGCAGGTGGGAACTGACTCCAGTGCAAGTGAGGTGGTGAAGATGTCAGCCAGCACCTCACAGAGCTGGTCCGCACATTCCTTCAGAACTTTCCCTGGGATGTTGTCTGGACCCGTAGCTTTATGAGGGTTGATCCTTCTGAGACTGCCTCTCACTTCTGCTGCGGTCACTTTGAGGTGCTCCTCGTCTGGTGATGAGGTGAGTCTGGTGCTAGTTGGTCTGTTTGGATCATCAAAACGTGCATAAAACTTATTGAGGGCATCAGGCAGGGATGGGTCCCTGGGGCATTGTTTGCTTTTGCCCTTGTAGTCTGTTAAGCATTTGATGCCCTGCCACATGCTCCGTGGATCATGTGAGGTGAACTGTCCCTCGATCCTCTGTGCATACGCGGCTTTGGCCTTCTTTATGCCATCATCCAGTTCTCTCCTGCACTTTCTCAACTCCTCAGTGTCTTTAGACTTGAATGCAGTGTCCCTGGCTGCCAGCAGGGTGCGGACATCCTTATTTAGCCAGGGTTTTTGATTGGGGTAAAATTTAACACACTTTCTTATGGATATCCGCTCATTCTCAATCAGTTCATCTGGACAGTTTCTTTTTAGCAGAAACGTTTCACCCTCACTCCAGAGGGCTTCCTCAGTCAGAGTAGTCCAAAGCACACTGAAGTTAACCCACCAAGTAAGCAACTTATGTGGACCAACCAGTTCAACTGGTTGGTCCACATAAGTTGCTTACTTGGTGGGTTAACTTCAGTGTGCTTTGGACTACTCTGACTGAGGAAGCCCTCTGGAGTGAGGGTGAAACGTTTCTGCTAAAAAGAAACTGTCCAGATGAACTGATTGAGAATGAGCGGATTTGATACCTGGACTATTGAGAATTAACTTTCTTTTCTTATGGATACATTTTCAGCACATGTACTGATGTAACCCAGGACAGAGGAAGCATAAAGTTCCAGGTCAACTGAATTTCCATTCGTAGCTGCCTCTTTGAAGACAGACCAGTTTGTGTTTTCAAAGCAGTCTCTCAGCATGGGGGAACTATCTTGGCGCCACGATGTGATCACTCTTTGTTAAATGTTTAGTGTTTTAGTTTTAGTGTTAGTGTTGGTGTAAATTTTCATTCTTTTATACTACTATGCAAAAACTCAGGACAGTGTTACACTTTTTCTATTTTATGCTTATGTTTATTAAATGTTTCAGTGTTTTAGTGTTTAAATGGTTACTGTTGCACCGAGGGACTGAGAGAAACGCAATTTCAATCCTGTGTATGTCCCATACATATTGCAGTTCTGACAATAAAGTTGACTTTGACTTTGACTTGACTTTGACTATATCTGCCTTTGTGCTTGTGTGCTAATAAATGATATTGAAAAGAAAAAAAAAGAGAAAGAAAAAATAAAAATAAAGGAAAAACAAACAAACAACAACAACAACAAAGAACCGTTGTAACATGGTTCACCTTCACCAGTGCAGACACCCGAGCTGTGCTTTAAATTTGATTTACAAATGCCAGTTAATTCACCTCCAGTGTAACAAGCGTTAGACCAGGACCACTCAACTAAACTGCTCAAGGGGCCATAGCTACTAAAAGCCAAGTGCTCAGGAGTCATATATCAGTAGTTCTTATCATTATGTAATAATATAGGCAAGGGGTCAGTTTTACTGATTTACCTATACTTAGATGTAATTTTGAGCAAGGTTTAGACTGACACAAATTATCATCAATAATTCACGGGTTCTCACTTTTTCAGATTAAATTAGATAAATCTGTAACTTGATGATGAGATGTAATTTGACAGGAAACGTTAACTTATGTTGAAACAGCAGAACTGAATCATTTAATTAACAAATCATTAAATTACATCACAACATGTACATGGATTGAGTGATGGATCAGTTTCCTATAAATTTACTTCAGCAGATGACATCACGCTTCCGTAACTTCTAGGTACAACAGAACACAAGTAACTGGTCTTAGTATAACTTATCTCTGTAGGCACATTAACTTAAAGTTTTGGCTCACTTAGAGGTTGAAGAAAATGTTTAGGAGAGGAGGAGGAAAAAGATGGAGTATGAAGAGAAGTAATATCTTGAAGTGAGTTTAACCAGGAAACACGACCCACTCCTGATCAGCATCCGTTAGACCCAGGTTCGTTTTGAACAACGACTTTTTACCTTTGCGAAGATTCATCGTCCAAGCTATGGTAAAGTTGGGTTAGCCTTAACGTGCATGGACCGTCCGTACCGCTACATTTTTGCAGGCTTCCAAGTGTTCACCTTCAGCGTCTCCTGAGGTCCGCTTTGTCAGCGAGGTAGTGGCAACTGTTTCCGGTTTGATCAAGATAAAAGATTCCTCAAAGGAATTTCATTAAAATAGAGCTTTTTTTCAGCTCGGAATGGATTTATAACTGGCATGTTGTAAATCTTTAACCGATTACGTGTCCTTAGCGTTTAGACAGACGTTCATTCAGCTCTTTAGGGAACCTCATGGTTTGATCTCCTCGGCAGACTCAAGGCTCAGACAGGAAGTGGAACCTTAAAAAAGGAAGTTGACCCAGTTAAATCCACTCCGCTCATTGGTTGTTTCCCAGAGAATGGGAGGGACTTAGCTCGGGTCAGAAAGTTTATCAAAAGTTAAAGGAGTGAAGATTATTCAGTGAAAGTGTTTAGAAAAGTGACAGAAACCTGTCGCCAGTTATACAGATTACTGATTAAGCGTCTTAACTTTTGTAAAACAAATCTGAACAAGTCATTCTGACATATAATTCAACTTTGCCATTGTTCTTTGACTAAGAAATACAGTTTGATTCATCATATGAAGAAGTGATCAACATTGGTACAGCATAAACCATGATCATACAATGACAAGAGCTATTCTGTTAATTCATTATGAATTAACACAAATTAAAATGAAGTATCTTCTGAAATAATATGTTTTGATTCAAATAAATGTAATAAAATAGTGTCCACTCGTCTCCTTGAGAGCCTCAAGAAAAGTGTACCACTAGGAGTTTCAGCGACCAGGTTGTATCACTACAGTTCCCCCTTTTGGAAGTCATCGCCTGTCCATGGGGATGAGTTCCAACTCAAAAGGATACCACCAAATGTCTTTGATCTTGATGTAATCCAGCAAGTTGAAAAGAAAAATCAAAAAATATAATCCCATAAAGGTTTTGGTAATTGCGTACTGTTCGTAGGTAATCCCATTGTGGTAAGCTTTTAATCCTTGGAAAACAAAGTCTTATAATCCACAGCGGTAATTACACAGCAGTAATTCCACAACAATTAAAGTTGTTCATTTCATCAGCAACAATTGCTTTTATCAGCATGTAGAGGGGATCCCTTGATTGATCCAGATGAGGTGACCCTTGGATAAAGGTTGGAGACCAACATTGGAGTTGCAGGTCCCCACATCGAAGGTTGTTGGCTGGTTGGTTTCCAGTCCGTGCCACTTTGGTTCTATGTGTCATTAATTTATGTGGTTTTAGGTGGGCTTATGCTTGGGATTTTACACTAAGCCTTACCTATATGCAACTGGTATGTAAGCTATCATGGTTTAGATCAGCCACAGTTACAAAGTAAGGGGTTGATCATGCTATAAAAATTAGATATAGGGATCTATACCTATAGAAGGTTCAGGAGGGCTTTTGTAATGGAGGTCTCTTCTTCCAAACTATTCCTCCATTCATAATTTAGTTTAAGTTAAACTAAAATAGAAAAAGCAAATATGGTTTGGTCTACAAGTCTGTTATCCTTTTAGACAAATGACGTAGGTTCCCTTATCAGTCAGTACACTCAGTGCAACACATTTTACTATGGGAATTGTGCCGCCGCACGGTTCACCTAAAGTAATACAATCACATCTTTTCTAAACGCAGGTGGGCGTCAGTGTCAGCAATGAGGCCCCGCCCTCTTTGCATAAAAGGGGCTGATGCCCCACCTTCATTATCTTTTGTACGCGCCATGAACACTTCAGCCATGATGCAGGCCTACTTGGCGAAAAGCTTCAGGAGCTCCAGCAGACCTCCAACAAAAAGAAAGCAGCCGACGTCCTGGAGGAGGCCCGCAAGGCAACAGATTTTGCTATTCGCCTCATGGGGACAGCTGCCATCGCTCAAGGGTGAAATATGGCCGAGATTGTCATTGCTCAGCGCCACCTGTGGCTATCGCTGACAGACCTGCCAGAGACCCAGCGGAACCCGTTCCTCCATCATCCCATCGAGCCCACAGGGCTTTTCGGCGGTGCTCTCGAGAGAATCCAAAGCAGGATGGAACAGAGAAGGAAACAGGCCGAGGCCTTGCATGAGGGGATGCCCAGAGAGCAATTTGTGCAACCCAGAGACGCTAGCGGACACAGAGCCGCACAGCCTCGCCATCACTCGGTCCACCGAGGTCTTCCTCAATGAACAAGGACCGAAAGCAGAAGTCGGCCTGATGCAAAGCCGCCTCGCTATTTTTTAGGTACTCTCACCCATGAGACCAAACTTTTTAAGCCAGAATTTATGTGTAAAAAGCCATGTTTATCTGGTGGGAATTATGTGTGCACAAAAAATCACTCAAATGTTGGTGTAATAGACATGTTATTTTAAGCACAGCAATAAAGTCTCAAAAGCACACAAAGTCCTATGTGTCGACTCAAAAAAACAACAACACAGCACATTTTTTATGCAAACGTGTCAGATAAAGGGGTGGGGGTAGCATTCACTCATGGCCACCCCAACCCTCATGAGACACGAACAGTCAGGGCAGACAATGAGCCTCCGCTGGCAGCCAGAGGTCTGTCAACACCAGACAGACACTCAGGCGACCACGGGGGGACAGGGAAGTCTGCCAAAGGGCAGACGAGAGGGGGCCATTCACCCCTCTCCCATCCCCTTGACACACAAACATTACAGAATACACATGCCTTCCAGACTAAGCGCACACGCGGGCGCCTGGGAAGCATGCAAACCAAGCACGTGGGTCACGTCCACTGTCACTCTAGGTCTCCGGCTGCAAATCTACAAGTGGCCACCTCCTTTCACAGGGGGTGCTGTCGTCTTCCATAAGCCCACACTGTGCTCATGTCTTAAGAGACAAGATCTCAAACATGATACAGTACAGAAAGGAGTGATCAAAGTGGTCCCTGCTCACAATGTAAAAAAGGGTCATTACAGCAACTACTGCCTGGTCCCGAAACGGGATAAGGGCTTGCGGCCTATTTTAAACCTCAGGGGTCTGAACAGAATATTAAAAACTTACAAATTCAGGATGTTGACACTCAGACAAGTAATTAACTCAGTCCAACCGAGGGATTATTTATGCACAGTGGATCTGAAAGATGCTTTTTTCCTTTAAGCATCCTGCCTTGCCACAGAAAATATCTCCGCTTTGCCTTCCAGGGTACCGCATTCGAGTTTTTGGCAATACCTTTTGGCTTGAAATCCACCCCCGGTCATTCACGAAATGTCTGGACGCGGCCCTGGCCCCGCTGAGGGGTCAAGGGGTAAGAGTTCTGAATTATGTTATATTATCTGAATACGCTGCTCCGAGTCAACAGCTGCATTTAAAAACAGTCTTAAGACTCATCACTTCAGACAGGCGTTTGGTTAACTTTGTACATTGTTTTTAGAGCTAGTTATGTTTTACCTTTTTGTATAGTATCTCTGTGATTTTATGATTTTATTTATGTGATTTTATGATTTTATTTTTCCTCTTGTGAAGCACTTTGTGACTCATGTCTGGGAAATGTGCTATATAAATAAAAATTACTTACTTACTTACTTACTTATTATCTGGACGATCTGCTAATTCTTGGACACAACAGGGACCAGGCGCAGCAGCACACACAGAGGGTGATGTCTCACCTGGAAGATCTGGGTTTTGTTATAAACCTGGCAAAAAGCAATCTGACCCCATCCCAGATTACTGTATTTCTGGGAGTACAGCTCAAATCCATACTGTACAGGGTAAGGCTCTCAGAGGCACGGGTTTCATCTCTCCACCTCTGCCTAACACATTTTCAGCTAGGCCAGAGGTTCTCTCTCAAGATGTGCCAGCGTCTCTTAGTCCTGTTGGCAGCAGCTATTGTCTACGTGCCTCTGGCTTTATTAAGAATGCACCCTCTACAGACTCATTCAAAAATGATTAAATAATCTTAGAATAGAACCGATCGAGTATTCTACTTGAACGATTGTGAGATCAGTGTAGATTATAGTACCTTAAGTAGCATTAATCTACAATGACTCTTCAATTATTAGAGGTTTAACAAAATGAACTGCATGTTGGCATAGTTAAATCCATTGAAGTCTTTAACTAACATTAATGCAAAATCTCTTTTGGCTGGGAGTGTTCAAAAACAATACCAAACTTCAATAACAACAAAAGTAGCAATTAAGCAACTAGAAAACAAAGTTTCAACTGCTTCAACTCACTCTTGTCGTCAGACTCCAATGTGCTACACACAAGAAAAACAGGTCTTAGCTTTATAACCGATGTCAAATTAAATACTACGGATTTAAACGTTGTTAAAGTTGTTTTTTATTGTGGGTTTTTAGACTTAGCATTATTAAGTATCTAGTTGGAGCGGTTTCTTTTAGCAATTAATATACTGTAGTTTAATATACTGTAGTTTTTGTATATACCAATATCAACTACCTCATACATATACTGTGTACATAAACTTCATATGCTGCTTTGTCACTCTATTACAAATGTCAATGCCAGAACTTTCATTCTATCTTATAGATATACTTTTTACACTTTTATACTACTATGCAAAAAACTCAGGACAGTATTACACTTTTATTATTTCATTTTATGCTTATGTTTATTAAATGTTCAGTGTTTTAGTGTTGGTGTAACTTTTCATACTTTTATACTACTACTATAAAAAAACTACTATGCAAAAACTCAGGTCAGTATTACACTTTTATTATTTCATTTTATGCTTATGTTTATCAAATGTTTCAGTGTTTTAGTGTTTAAGTGTTTACTGTTGCACCGAGGGACAGAGAGATACGCAATTTCAATCCTGTGTATGTCCTGTACATATTGCAGTTTTGACAATAAAGTTGACTTTGACTTTGACTTTAAACTGTTTAGTTTATTTACTAGCTTATGCTTGGATTACCTTATTTTCCCATGAAGTCTATGAGTTTGCGAGATCTTTGTATTTTGTGGAATTATTGAAATCTTTGTCTTGGACATGGGCATGACCTAACATCCTCCTATGTTATTCTCATACCTCCTGGTACCACATGCCCAAACAGGAAGAGCTACGTTTCTGGGTCAAGTCAGCTTCAAATACCCTGACTTCCTGTTTTTCTTCAGTCTAACGGGAGAACTGAGCTGGAAGTTTTTCTCCTAAAAAGCTGATGGACGCGTGGTCAAGCATCAAAGACCCCGTCCTATCAGCAAGGGTTTCAGGAAGCTAGCTGAAACCCGACCTTGAGCTCTAAGCTCCATCTGAATGAATTTTCCTCCAAAGGAAAGTATTATTCTGAAAACTCAAACCAGGAAATGCCGTTACTGCGGTCCAAGTTGAGGCAGACGTCTGGAGATGCTGAAAACAGTAAACGGACTGACCAGTTGGACCAAGAGGGATTGACCGTCTTCACGAGGTAACAAAGTTGTCAGATGCTTTGCCAAAGTGTGCCGACGTTTAGCCGAGATCCTGGTTAAACACACCACTTCCTCAATCTTTCATCCTCCATCTTCCTCCTAAACTTTCTCCTTAAACTTTATTTCTTAAGCCAGTTAACTAAACTTTAAGTTAATGTACCTACAGAATAAGTAAATATGTCAACTTATCACTTGTCTGTTGTATCTAAATTTGAGTCTGTCTACAAGCAAATTTAAGGGAAATTCTGACTGATCAATCCATGTACAGTACATGTTGTGATGTAATTTAATGATTTGTTAACTGGAAAACCCAGGAAATTCATTCTACTATTAGAACTACTGTGTTTGTCAAAATGACAGTATTCTTCCATTAGGTGTCTTGAGCCTGGGGGTGGAGATCTTTGTTTGTGGGTAAACATCCCCTCCTGAGAATCTTCTCCCAGCATATCTTCTCCAGTAGGTCAAAACAAAGGATCACCCTCACACAGAGAACATTCATTTACATACACCCCCAACAAATAACCCCCACATTCCAACAGCATTTTGCTTCTTCAGAGAGTTGGTTCCACCAGAGAGAGACTTATTGCTCTGTAGGTGGGGGGTGGGGGTTCTTACAAGCTTTGATCAAAAATAACTTTACACTGAATTTTATTTGTTATTTTTTTTCATTCAACCTTTATTTAGTCAGGTAAATCTTCACAGTCACAGATACAAGGTGTTTCCTAGCATTCAGTGTTAGACATGACATGTTATAATAATAATAATAATAATAATAATAATAATAATAATAATAATAATAATAATGAATTCAATTTATAACGCATCTTTCATCCATCCATCCATCCATCTTCTTCTGCTTATCCGGGGTCGGGTCGCGGGGGTAGCAGCCTAAGTAGGGAGGCCCAGACTTCCCTCTCCCCAGCCACTTGGAGCAGCTCCTCCGGGGGAATCCCAAGGCGTTCCCAGGCCAGCCGAGAAACATAGTCCCTCCAGCGCGTCCTGGGTCTTCCTCTGGGTCTCCTCCCGGTGGGACATGCCCGGAACACCTCACCAGGGAGGCGTCCAGGAGGCATCCTAACCAGATGCCTGAGCCACCTCAACTGGCTCCTCTCGATGTGGAGAAGCAGCGGCTCTACTCCGAGTCCCTCCCGGATGACTGAGCTTCTCACCCTATCTCTAAGGGAGAGTCCAGCCACCCTGCGGAGAAAACTCATTTCAGCCGCTTGTATCCGAGATCTTGTTCTTTCGGTCATAACCCAAAGCTCATGACCATAGATGAGGGTGGGAACGTAGATCGATCGGTAAATTGAGAGCTTTGCCTTTTGACTCAGCTCTCTCTTCACCACGACAGACCGGTACAGCGCCCGCTTCACTGCGGACACTACACCTATCCGCCTATCGATCTCACGCTCCAGTTTTCCCTCATTCGTGAACAAGATCCCGAGATACGTGAACTCCTCCACTTGGGGCAGGACCTCCTCCCCGACCCGGAGAGGGCATGCTACCTTTTCCGGCTCAAGACCATGGCCTCGGATTTGGAGGAACTGATCCTCATCCCGGCCGTATCACACTCGGTTGCAAACCGCTCCAGTGAAAATTGTAAATCACGAACTGATGAAGCCAGTAGGACCACATCATCTGCAAAAAACAGAGAAGCGATTCTAAGGTCACCAAAACAAATCCTCTCAACACCTTGGCTGCGCCTAGAAATTCTGTCCATAAAAGTTATGAACAGAATCGGTGACAAAGGGCAACCTTGGCGGAGTCCAACTTTTACCGGAAACGAGCCTGACTTACTGCCGGCAATGCGGACCAAGCTATTTATATATATATATATATATATATATATATATATATATATATATATATATATATATATATATATATATATATATATATATNAATAATGAATTCAATTTATAACGCATCTTTCATCCATCCATCCATCCATCTTCTTCCGCTTATCCGGGGTCGGGTCGCGGGGGTAGCAGCCTAAGTAGGGAGGCCCAGACTTCCCTCTCCCCAGCCACTTGGAGCAGCTCCTCCGGGGGAATCCCAAGGCGTTCCCAGGCCAGCCGAGAAACATAGTCCCTCCAGCGCGTCCTGGGTCTTCCTCTGGGTCTCCTCCCGGTGGGACATGCCCGGAACACCTCACCAGGGAGGCGTCCAGGAGGCATCCTAACCAGATGCCCGAGCCACCTCAACTGGCTCCTCTCGATGTGGAGAAGCAGCGGCTCTACTCCGAGTCCCTCCCGGATGACTGAGCTTCTCACCCTATCTCTAAGGGAGAGTCCAGCCACCCTGCGGAGAAAACTCATTTCAGCCGCTTGTATCCGAGATCTTGTTCTTTCGGTCATAACCCAAAGCTCATGACCATAGATGAGGGTGGGAACGTAGATCGATCGGTAAATTGAGAGCTTTGCCTTTTGACTCAGCTCTCTCTTCACCACGACAGACCGGTACAGCGCCCGCTTCACTGCGGACACTGCACCTATCCGCCTATCGATCTCACGCTCCAGTTTTCCCTCATTCGTGAACAAGATCCCGAGATACGTAAACTCCTCCACTTGGGGCAGGACCTCCTCCCCGACCCGGAGAGGGCATGCTACCTTTTCCGGCTCAAGACCATGGCCTCGGATTTGGAGGAACTGATCCTCATCCCGGCCGTATCACACTCGGCTGCAAACCGCTCCAGTGAAAATTGTAAATCACGAACTGATGAAGCCAGTAGGACCACATCATCTGCAAAAAACAGAGAAGCGATTCTAAGGTCACCAAAACAAATCCTCTCAACACCTTGGCTGCGCCTAGAAATTCTGTCCATAAAAGTTATGAACAGAATCGGTGACAAAGGGCAACCTTGGCGGAGTCCAACTTTTACCGGAAACGAGCCTGACTTACTGCCGGCAATGCGGACCAAGCTATTTATATATATATATATATATATATATATATATATATATATATATATATATATATATATATATATATATATATAATATATATATATATATATATATATATATATATATATACATATATATATATATATATACATATATATATATACAGGTAGTCCCCGACTTACGAGCGCTCTGACTTACGAGGTCCCGGACTTACGAGCATGCATCTCATTAAAAAAAAAAAAAAAAAATTTTTTTTTTTTAACTTTTTTTATTTTTTTTTTTATAAATGAATACATGTACAGTACTGGACAGTCACCAAGCACTTAGCCTATCCTAACACAGTTTTTAAAGATGAAGGAATAAGTTGAATTGTCTCCCTTTCACATAAAGGGAGCAAGCTCCCTATGGAGCCTGCAGGGAGGAGGGAGACAATTCAACTGACTCCTTCATCTTTAAAAACTGTGTTAGGATAGGCTAAGTGCTTGGTGACTGTACAGTACTGTACATTTATCTATTTATAAATAAAAAACAATAAAAAATAAAAATACTGTATATACTGTATATTTTTAATAAATAGATAAATGTACAGTACTGTACAGTCACCAAGCACTTAGCCTATCCTAACACAGTTTTTAAAGATGAAGGAGTCAGTTGAATTGTCTCCCTCCTCCCTGCAGGCTCCATAGGGAGCTTGCTCCCTTTATGTGAAAGGGAGACAATTCAACTTATTCCTTCATCTTTAAAAACTGTGTTAGGATAGGCTAAGTGCTTGGTGACTGTCCAGTACTGTACATGTATTCATTTATAAAAAAAAAAAGTAAAAAAAAAAAAAAAAAAAAAAAAATTTTTTTTTTTACTATGTGATCCTACTTACGAATTTTTGACTTACGAGCGCCCCCTAGTGACGGAACTCGCTCGTAAGTCGGGGACTACCTGTATATATATATATATATATATATATATATATATATATATATATATATATATATATATATATATATATATATATATATATATATATAATATATATATATATATATATATATATATATATATAATATATATATATATATATATATATATATATATATATATATATATATATATATATATATATATATATATATATATATATATATATATATATATATATATATATATATATATATATATATATATATATATATAATATATATATATATATATATATATATATATATATATATATATATATATATATATATATATATATATATATATATATATATATATATATATATATATATATATATATATATATATATATATATATATATATATATATATATATATATATATATATATATATATATATATATATATATATATATATATATATGTATGTGTGAGGATCCCACACTGCAGCTAGGAACATGGAACAAGCCTCCACAAGTGACACAGCATCGCAGGTGACTAATGCTAAAAAATAACATTTAACACTTTTCATTTAATATACAGTAAGTTAAAGTGCTATGCACATCATATGGCTGTTACTGAATGTATGTCACCAGCTCCTCCAGTTGTGGCACAATTTTTGTAGCAAATAAGCCTAAATAAGAGGGATATGTTCTGACAAAGGAACGTATGTAAAATATCATTATCAGCATTGGTTATCGGCCAAATAAGTTTTAACATATTGGCATATCGAATATCGGCCAAAAATTGTATATTGAGCATCCCTAATTTCAACATTTGTTTTCGTGGAATACAAGTTGTTATATTGTAATTAAAACTATATTACAAACAAAAAAGGCACACACTATGTCTCCAATTTAACACAAATATTATTCCGACATCTCTGACTTGGCAAATTTGTATGCTTTTGAAAATAAATAAATTGTTTTTGATGTTCTCTGTATAACTGATATGTTGCTGTTCCAGGTGGGTTAGAGGTGTCATCGGGCCGGAAATACACGGCCCTACCCTACCCGAGCCCTATAGTTTAATTACCCAAGCCCGAGGGAGCCCGCTGATTTCCTAGAAATCACCGCCCGACCCGACCCTACCCGATTAAAAAAAAAAACAACAACAACAAAAAAAAAAAAAACACTACGTTTATTTATTAAGCTTTTACTGCGTTCTCCCACTCAGCAAAAGAACTTGATGTTGTTCTGTGTTTTGATGGAGGAGGTGTGAGCGCGCTGCTCGCAGTTTGCTGTTGAAGCTTCAGGAATGTCAGGAATGCGGCAACTTGTTCCGCCGCAGAGAGCAGTGTGCGGACGTGAGCGTGCACCTGACGCACGTCAGCTGGTGACATAATTTTGAGCTTGTTAAAGTTAGGCCACAGAAATAATGCAACTCTCTGCAAGTCGTGGATAATAATTTTGCGCTCCAGCACTTCTGCATGTCGCGCAGAAACACCTGCTGCGGAGAGTCTGTGTGTGAGGAGGACTGGCAGCTTCAGTTTCTCATTCCAGAGACAAACCAGGTTGGTGGGATATTTGTCACCCTCCAGTTCTCTCTGTGCACGGTAAAATGGTTCGAGAAATGTCACTAAAAAGTCCAGCATGTCGGGGGAGACGCTCGTCCAGGCGCGCGCCGCGCGCCTGCTCTCTGGCTGAGTGGCTGCGCTCAGTGCGCTGCGGTTTTCACCATCTAAATTCACTCTATTAATTATTTCCTCATCAATAAACTTACTGCCTTATATTCTTTACAAGCAGATTAAAACAATTTTATATTGTGTGCATTTTTATTTAGTTTTGTTTGTGCTGTATGATTAAAAAAAACCACATCAAAGCCCGAGCCCGACCCGCGGCCCGCCAATCAAACGCAAAAATATGGCCCTACCCTACCCGAAGTCGGGTAGGGCTCGGGTAGGGTCGGGCTCGGGCAAAGAAACGACACCTCTAAGGTGGGTCCATTCAAAACCAGTTCTGCTCAGACCAGTTCTTCCTCAAACGCTTCATAAATCACAGGGGAAACGACCACGTCCCGCTCAGGTATGAGCTATGAGTGGAACCAAAAGAGGCAGAGTTTAACTCAGCTGGGCTGAAAGTGAGCGTGATGCGTGTCAAATGTCTCCTTTGTGTCTTTTACTATAATGAATTAACTCACATAATTCATCCTATTTGTGGTTGGGTTTTTTACACTAACTACAAAGCTGGTGTGCGTCATCATCAGTATCCCCGAGTAATAAATCTGTTTGTTGTTTGATCCATCTCGCAAGCGATCAGTCAATAGCCGTGTTTCCATCAAGGTTTCTAGCTGCACAATTTGAAATAGCGCAGCAGAAAAGCTTAATGGAAACGGAAAATTGCGAGGTTACTTCCTGAATTACGCTAAAAAGTTTATACGCTCGCTTGAGGTGGTTTTTGGGATTTGAGATGCGCTAAACGACAGATGGAAACACATTTTCCGACTCATTTCTGACGTAGCGAAAATTCACGTCACGTGACGTTCAGCTGTTTCCGCTCCGGACAACATGTAACATCGCTAAAACTAGTTGGCATGACAGAATAAATACAACTCGCCCGATAGCAACACGTACCTGAAATATTCTCTCCATTTTGACGAGATGTGTGGCCGGGTTCTGTTTTCAACCGCTACTTCCTGTTTACTGTAGACATGCGCAGTGCTGACGTCTGACGTAATGACGCTGACGTCTGACGTAATGACGCTGACGTCTGACGTAATGACGCTGTGCGCGGCTTGGAAGAAGCGCTTCAAGCCAGTAGATGGAAACACTTCTGATCTGCATTAATTTGTATTTACATATTTGCGAGGTAGCTCAAAATACGAAATGAAAATGGATGGAAACACAGCTACTGATATGATCAGTTTATCAGAAAGCACCGCTCAGCGAGAGAGACAAAAAGTGTGCAGCATTTCGATTCATGTTTCTGCTAATTTAGTACTTGTAATAAAACATTATTAACACAAGAACAGGGTGGAACGGTGGCTCAGTTGGTAGAGCTGTTGCATCTCAATGAGCAGTCGTTGGATTAAAACCCACCCGGGGGACTTTCTGGGTGGAGTTTGCATGTTCTCTTCGTGCAGGCGTGGGTTTAAAACATTTGCAACTGGATTTTAAAGTTGTTAATGACTTTGGCTTATTGAGCAGCTAAAACAATAAAGTTTCAGTCATTTTGGGAAACATAATGAGTCATCATCAATTAAAGTACATATTATGTTAGACACTGCAGAAACATTTAATTTAAGGTGTTTTGTCTACATTTATGACTACTCAAAACAAATATGTTCTTGTTTTTAGTATTTTACCTTGTTTTACAGCATCTTGATTTATTGTTTTATAACTACTTTTATTTTAACTGCATTTTACTGTAGTTTATTTCATTTTTTTTCCCTCACTTGCTCTCGTACAAGGCGGAAGCCATCACTTGCCTCTCCTGTTCTCCTACTTTTTTGCTTTGTCTGTTTATTGGAGCTCCTATTTTACACATCTTCTGAAACTAAAACTACTTTTATGGATTGGATCAACTGGACTTTCGACGCAATTGACAAAATCTTTTCAACAAAGCAACAGGGTCCTAGAGAGCCCTCATGTTCCGCTGAGAATCTCAGCAGGATGCCAAAGACAAATACAATTGGATTTATGATAAAAGGTTTCCTGCTTTTCGGAATCAGCTGGTTCCCGGTTGATCAACATTCAAGAAGACAGCTGCAGCTAATTTGGCCCTTGTCAGGCAGATGCCTATGTGAAGTTTTGATTTGTGCACTCAAAATCAGCTGATTTACGAGCTAAACCGTAAAATGAAAGTGATTTGTGAGAACTGCAGGCCACCTGCGACTTTGGGACTCGCCAACTTGTTGGAAACTACCTTGGAGCAGCTCGTAAGCACGGACCAGTAGAATGTACCCTAATCTGGCCACTTTAGATCTTGAAAGTACCAGTAAGGCTCAAGGCAGACAAGAAAAACAGTCTGCTTGGAAAAAAAGAATCAACAATTGTGGCTTATCTGAATCTTACTCCCCTGATTGGCCTAGAAAACAGGCCAACATATCAAATTTTCCTGGGAAATGTGCAAACTAAGGAAAAGCTTTGTCTATCGCACTCACTTCTGTAGAGGCTTATCAGAACTGTGCTGACTGACCTTTATCTTATCAGGACTATGGTCTATCTGGAAGTGCTTCATGGACCACCTTGCCATCAAATGCATATGTAACATGTTTATAAATGCGCTTGCTGGCATAGTTTTTTGATGCCTTAAATCGTGTCCTGATAGGACAAGGTGTGAATAAATATTTTTTGTAATGCCACTATCCTATCCTCATGGATTTTTCCCCCTTTTCTATCAAAAAATATTCTGAAAAGGATAAGGAACATGTTTCTCTTGTAAATGAGTCCTTGTGGCTCAATGAGGCTAACCTGTATGAATTAAAGACCGTGTAAAGTAAAATTAAATTTGTGTTTTGAGTTTGTCACACGGCATAAATATGTGTTATTAATCACCCATATAAATCTGACTGATTAAAAACATTGTTTACCTTATAAAATTAAGTCTCAAAAATAATGAAAAAACATGATTGTGCCCTGGTCTGAAACGCTGGGGGCGTGTCAGCGCGTGGGCGTGGTTTCAGCGCAGTACTGCGCCCCTGTCCTGCCCCCTGAGCTGAGCTGTGTGTGGAGAGGCAGACAGGTGCAGCAGTAAACCTGCTCTGTTTTTATCTGAGTTCTGGCTGTAACACCAGCTCATTTTTCCAAGAGTTACGCTGTTTTTAGTGCACTAACAACTCTGGTTTTGTTTTTAAAGTTGAGGACACAACTATAATTCATAACTCCGCTGTTATGTGTTTAATAATAAGCGCTATTTTAGAAGATGAGCAACGGACTCGCTGCACCCGGTCCGATCCGATCTGTGTCAGCGGAGTCACGGCGTTTCACGGCGCGCGTGGCAGGATTTCAGCTCCACGCGGATCGCTCTCACACACACATGCGGGGGGCGGGCGCGGAGGTGCAGGTGGCAGTGGTCGCTCCAGCAGCACGCGCTGGGTTTGTTCTGACTCCCTCCTGCGTCTCAATGTCACAATGGAGCGGCTGCAGTCCTCCATGCGTAAAAGGAGTGAGAGTCCTGGAGGGAGACGGTCGGTAGCGGGTGCCCTGACCATTGCGACATCCAGGGAAGATGCAGGAACGAGGCATAATTGATTAGCTAGCTAACAATGAACAAAATATCTATGCTATTGCTATCTGATGCTATCTGCGATTCGCGAGTGAACGGATCCACCGAGGCGAAAAACTAATTTATACGGCTGGAGCTGCAGGGGGTGGGGCTTTAGACCGCGTGACGAAACTCGGTCACATTTAAACCACGCCTAAAAAATCCTGAAACAGAAATATCTTTAAACAAAGTTTGATCTATAACTCCAAAATTAATTGAGCTACAATTTTGAGACTTTTTACTCATTTACAAGATTACAATTATGACATTTATAATGTTTATTGAAGAAAATATTGAAATTCACTTTACACGGTCTTTAAAGGTTCAGTCTGCAGTTTCTGTAGAACATCAGCACTTAGAAAAAAATTCAACAAGCAAAGCATTCTGATCCCTCCCCCTCAGAGCCATATATGGCTCTGCCCCCTTGTGGTCTGTTGAAATTCAAATTCAAGCTCTGTATTTATTGGCTGGTTACAAACGTTGGCTGGAAAATGGCGGGTCACTTTTTCTTTTTAGAAATGCTTATTTACCACCTGGAGAAGCAAGGGGACAATTTTTTTTTCAGAGGTTACCTCTCTAGCATCAATCTAGTTACAGAGTGAAGAAATATGTTAAAAATATATTGTTAGAAAAGTTACATATAGCAGCTTTAAGTTTGAATGAAAAACTTGTTGATGCTCACAGCCAGGTGTTGTCTTATTTCAGTCATAATGTAAAAATCAAGTCACTGTTAGGCAAGCTCTTTTTCTGACCTTGACAGCAAGCTGAGCACATCAGTCACATCAATATTCTTTTTTTTTTGCACTCAGAAGTTTGAACAGAGTATAATCTGCTTGAAAGTTACACACTGAATTTAACAGAGCTAACAAAAAGACATGACGGTTATGATTAAAACAAGGAACGCCTTGTTTTTGATAAATGTAGTGAGGTAAACCCTGCTTTAATCCACAGCTGCTTTATTATCACTTCAGCTCTGCCAGGGTGGAGACTGGCATTAACACTAGGATGACTGAATTTTCAAGATCCTGAGGACAAACCCCCTCCTTCTCTTCAACCTCTAGTGGGCCATTAACTGCCTTTTGTTATAAATATGCGTGCACACAACTCAGACACCCCCACGACACCAGACTGCATTCCAATGTTTCCACCAGGTAAGTAAGTCTCTGCTTGCACTTCCCCCCTTAGTCAGAAGAGAGGCCCTGACCAATTCACACATAACAGACCCTGAAGTTATCTCACAGTTGAACATTTTGGGACATCCACTGAACGGAAAGCTTTGTCTGCTCCAGAACAAGTTTATGCATACAATTGTCTTATTCTGCTGTGCTGATTATCCTATAACCCTGATGTTCTGTCAAATAAATTATTTTGCTTACAAGTACTGTCTCTCTCCTTGTCCTTGGCACATGTATATACGGTGCGTTCCGACACATGCAGGTGGCCCATTGCTGTGTTCTACAACATGCTTGACCTATTGTTGTCCGTCACCTGACGGACCGACACAGGTCACATGACATGAAGTCAACTGACGGACCGACATAGGTCACATGACCTAAAGTCATGTGATGGACCAACACAGGTCACATGACCTGAGGTCAACTGACAAAACGACACAGGTCACATGACCTGAGGTCAACTGACAGACTGACACAGACCACATGACCTGAGATCAACTGACGGACCGACACAGGTCACATGACATGAAGTCAACTGACGGACCATCACAGGTCACTTGACCAGAGGTCAACTGACAAAACAACACATGTCACACAACATGAGGTCAATTGACGTACCGACATAGGTCACATGGCATGAGGTCAACTGACGGACCGACACAGGTCACATGTCGTGAGGTCAACTAACGGACCAACACAGGTCACATGACCTGAGGTCAAGTGACGGACCAACACAGGTCACACGACATGAAGTCAACTGACAGACAGGTCACATGACATGAGGTCAACTGACGGACCGACACAGGTCACATGACCTGAAGTCAAGTGACGGACCAACACAGGTCACATGACCTGAGGTCAACTGACAAAATGACACAGGTCACACGACATGAAGTCAACTGACGGACCGACACTGGTCACACGACATGAGGTCAACTGACGGACCTGAGGTCATGTGATGGACCAACACAGGTCACATGACCTGAGGTCAACTGACACAACGACACAGGTCACATGACATGAAGTCAACTGACGGACCAACACAGGTCACATGACCTGAGGTCAACTGACAAAACGACACAGGTCACACAACTTGAGGTCAATTGACGTACCGACATAGGTCACATGGCATGAGGTCAACTGATGGACCGACATAGGTCACATGACCTGAGGTAAAGTGACGGACCAACACAGGTCACATGACCTGAGGTCAACTGACAAAACGACACAGGTCACACGACATGAAGTCAACTGACGGACCGACACAGGTCACATGACCTGAGGTCAACTGACGAACGACACAGGTCACATGACCTGAGGTCAACTGACGGACCGACACAGGTCACATGACCTGAGGTCAACTGACGGACCGACACAGGTCACATGACCTGAGGTCAACTGACGGACCGACACAGGTCACATGACCTGAGGTCAAGTGACGGACCAACATAGGTCACATGACCTGAGGTCAACTGACAAAACAACACAGGTCACAAAACATGAAGTCAACTGATGGACCGACACAGGTCACATGACCTGAGGTCAACTGACACAACGACACAGGTCACACAGCATGAGGTCAACTGATGGACCGACATAGGTCACATGACCTGAGGTCAACTGACATAACAACACAGGTCACATGACATGAAGTCAACTGACGGACCGACATAGGTCACACGACCTGAGGTCAACTGACGGACCGACACAGGTCACACGACATGAGGTCAACTGACGGACCCACAGAGGTCACATGACATGAGGTCAACTGACGGACCGACACAGGTCACATGACCTGAAGTCAAGTGACGGACCAACACAGGTCACATGACCTGAGGTCAACTGACAAAATGACACAGGTCACATGACATGAAGTCAACTGACGGACCGACACTGGTCACACGACATGAGGTCAACTGACGGACCGACATAGGTCACATGACCTGAGGTCAACTGACGTACCAACACAGGTCACATGACCTGAGGTCAACTGACACAACGACATAGGTCACATGACATGAAGTCAACTGACGGACCGACACAGGTCACATGACCTGAGGTCAACTGACGGACCGACACAGGTCACACGACATGAGGTCAACTGACGGACCCACAGAGGTCACATGACCTGAGGTCAACTGACGGACCGACACAGGTCACATGACATGAGGTCAACTGACCACATACAGGTCACATGACCTGAGGTCAACTGACGGATTGACATAGGTCACATGACCTAAGGTCATCTGAC